>JAODPA010156222.1:35919-58762 GCA_025585075.1 Nepenthes mirabilis
ATATTAGATTCCTAATTAACTAATAACAGTGTGCCTTTTTGTAAAGACACTAATTTTATTATTTGATGAGTTATTAATTAATTGACTAATTATTGAGGATTATGTTTCTCTGAGTCTTGACTTCTCCCTTTCCTACATTATCTTCTTTGTTTCTCCCCTCTCCCCCTTTCTCTTCTTTTTCCCTTCCCTATTTACCCTTCCATGCATCAAAATCATTTTCTTAATCATTCAAGTGGTGTTGCCGAAGTTACCACAAAGAAGAGCCCAGCCAAGCTAGAAAATAGATAAGAAGAAATAGTAAACATGGACAACAAGCAAAAGAGGAAGTTCTTGACATTAGGTAAGGTTGGGAATCTCAGGCAATAATCAGAACCAAGAACTAAAAATTTCCAACTGCAACCAACCCAATGTTTGGAAAAGGCGCTTTAACATACAGGTTAGCTCTAACAGAAAATCTCATCCCCTTAATAAAATATGCCATAGAAGGCACAAAGACACAATCAAGATCTTCTTAAACTAACTATGACTTTCAAAGATAGTAGATTCCATACATCTTCAAATAGCCAAAGCTAAAAAGCTTCTACTCCCACCAACATGAGATATCAACCCAGATGGGACATGTCGTTGATACTTTATCAAATTTTCTTAAGAACATTCAGGACCTATAAAAAAGCCTTCAAGTAACAAACCTGATGTGCACGCTTGAAAACTGCAATTTTGACCCCATATGCAGCAAACGTGTATTCACGATAGGAAGCAAAAGCGCGAATCTTTTTGGGTAGTTGAGGACCTTCATTGCAATCAAAACAATCAAAAGAATCTTATAGACAGGGAAAAACCTGAAATCAACCACTTAACAAAGCGTATTAGTGACTACTATATGTGCAGTTCTAATGAAGCTGGCCAGAGGGAGATAAGAGATACGAATAATGATGACCGAATTTCTTTCCTTTCTAGAAGTAGTAATCGAAAATGATGCTTTTATTTATTACAGTGTTGGGCATCAAAATGAAGCAAAATCAAATTCAAACTATACAAACGTATTTTCATGTACAAAAGTCTAGCAATTCAATGATGAGTTCAAAATTTATGTCAGATATATTATAGCATCAATGAATGAGAAACAATATATACCAAGGCTGTACATTGAGCAGATATTGTCTTACCATCTTGAGGATACTGATAAGGCCAATATAGAACATAGGACACCAGAAGTCAAGCACGCACAACATAGCACAATGCAGGGAGGATACTGTTAGAAACTTCTCAACCAGAAGTTATCTACCAACACTCAAAAAGTAACTGGAATCATTACCCCAGGAAAGTAGCCAACCACTAGAACCTTCATAAGGCAGGAATTAAAAAATCTTATTCTGAAAATAATTCCGAAATTTCAATTTCATTTGTAGAAAGCACGTATCTCATGTTGTATGCTTAAGGGATATAGAAAGACTTATGATACTGTACAATTAGGGCCTTATTAAGCAAAGTCATGCTTGTATATGGACCCCTAAATATGTTTTGCGAATTTTGTTGATGATTCACATAGGTTAAACAAAGTCTTCCGTATTCTGTAATGAGTCATATGTTGATTCTGAAGGGAGGAGGGGATTAAAGCAAGAGCATCCCACTCACCTCCCACTCTTCATTCCTCTTCTTATGGAATAATTGAAAAGGATACTAAATATTTTGCTTAAGAATATTGATTTCAACCTCCAGCTGGAGTACTCAACCACTGACCTTTTCTTTACATATGCTCTCTTGTTGTTCTGTACTTTCCTTATATTTGTTGCAGAGCTGCTAGTCGCGTCTCACCATCCTCAGGACTTCATGCAAATCTAGCTAAAAGTTTGTTATTCTTAGTAAGGCTACTATGCTTGATATGCTTTTTGGTTATGCAGAGTCAACTGCCAGTAGATAAATTATGTGTTCCCTTGCTGCCAGCACAATCCTTTAATTAGGTTCAAGGTATTCGACTTCAAGGTACTTGTCATATGACCAACTAGATCAGTTCTCTTGTCTGCACATATATTGGTCTTGCAATTGTGACTTGACTAACAGGGTTCCCAATCGTTGTGATGGGACATGTCACCAATTCTTGTCATGTGCATAGAATGAAATATCAGCTCATATCCAGTATATCAACCAATATATATTAATATATAACCGTTTCAATACTGATATTATAAAAAATAAAATAAGTTACCGTATCGACGGCGAATATTTGTTTGTCTTCTTACACTTCACATAAAAATATTTGTTTCCGATATATTGATATAGATAGGTGTTATCGGATATGACCAATAATGATATAATTACAACCGGTACCGATATTTTCATCTATGGTCATGTCGAAAAAAATATGCTTGTGGAAAGGCATTTCACTTCATGGAAAAATGTTTGATTTCCTCAAAATGAGGAAGGCCGTGCTCTTAAAGACTACAATACCAGAAATATGGAGACAGGCAATAGCAAACGGCCAAGAGGCAACTTTTTTTTTTATTTGGGAGGAGAGTTCAGAAGCAACTTCATAAGGTGAAAAAACCACATACAACTAGTTTTATCCACAAGAAAAATACATATAGACAGTTGCTGTACACAGCACATTCTAGAGCAAAGATAACAGATCTCTCTACAGTCATCAAGCCATAAAGGAATGTACAACCAAAGTTCTCTTGAGTAGGGAAAGCTGAAGAAAATATAAGAATGAGATCCCTCCACCATTTTGGCAGAAACACAGCAGTTCTATTAGATGCAATTGAATGGTTCTACTTGTGTTGAAGTCCAAGGGATGCCAGCCAAGATAAATAAGAGTGTCTAGGTTGGCCAAGGCTATTTCACAAGGCTAAACATCAAGGAACTGTTTGCTTGCAGGGCCCTATATGTTCATAGGTCTTCGAGATGTAGAACATCCTGCCACATATCATCCTGTAGTTGGACAAGAACAGCATTCCCATTCTTCATCAGCCTGTTCTGCAATGCTAGTAATTTCCTCCAATACCGAAAATCATTTGTGTAGGCAAAACCTTCTCAAATAAGGCCTCTTTTAAGATGGAAGACATGAATCCATTAACCCATACTGAGTCATCCTTTTGAGATATGCACTAGATACGAATAGTGATTGCAGCCAAATTTCTGGTATAGCTGTCTTGAAGAGCAGGGCATCTCTCATTCCAAGGAGTTCAACCATTTTCCCATGAGACGAAGCACCCTTCCATCCACTCAATTTACTGCTTCACACCACCAAAGGCCAAGACCATGCCAAGGGAAATAAAGAATTTTTTTGGTGGTTAAAAGCCTTCAAAAAACTGATACATCATTATCCAAAGTGGTGATACCCCATTAATTCTATCAAGAGTTAGAAACTTAAAAAGCCACACTAAATTCCTTTTAGGATAACAATCACCCAAAAAGTAGAGACTCCCTGCAGTTCCATTCTTGACAACTCCTAGTGAAATTACAATGTTACAATACTGTGCTCTTTATTGAGTCCTTCAGAAACTATTTTAACCAAAAAAAAAACCAATGCTTTCCAGCACCTTCAGTTCAAGCCTCCATAAATCTCATTACCATAGTATCTGTCCAATTAATCTAGATAGCCAGTTAACCAAAGCCTAACAGCATGAGCTATCCCAGACAAGCGGCCACAAAATGAAAAGAGCATTGCGCAACATGTCTAGTATAGAAGGACAAAATGCCCTCCTACTTTTTGTTTTCAGATGAGTAAAAATGGGAGTATTCATCAAAAGTGCCGAGAAGGCACCATGATTTCCCAGTAGCATCACAAAATATCAAACAGAAACATTAGCTCGAATATCTGAGCTCTCAAGCCCTTCACAGAATAGAGGGAAAGAACATGAGGAAAGAGAGGGGCTATATCCATATTTCGATGTTTCAAAGGAGAAAAAGAAGATACATTTCACCTTTACCATGTATGGATTCTTACTTATGTATTAGGGGTACAAATGAAAAAAAAAAGAACATTCATTCAAATATTTGACGCAAAAGAAGCATGTTAAACGGCAATAGCGGAGAACTTCTCCCTCAATTTCCCCTCCACTCCAATTCCATATTCAATTTCCCCTCCCTCTTAATTCCATAGAACCCCGAAAACAAAAGACCATAATCCCTCTTATCTACCCTTCGCTTCCCACCATCCAAAGAAGTTGAAAAGCAGCTGTAGAAAGAAACCGCCAACTGTACTAATTGAATAATTGAGAAAAAAAATAGAACTATGAAGAACCTATCAAAAGGAAAGGAAGACTACCAAGACCCAGACAAAAGGACAAATACAAATATTCGAGAGCATCTAAGCAAAAAAAACACTAAGGATCTACTCCAAAGCCGACCAAGAAACTTGATCGACGGCAAGTTGGTGGGAATTGTAACCACGTCATTGACCTGGGCTGGTGGGTAGTCAATCAGTAGAATAACCATGATCTCCACATAATAAACAAAGGATGTAAACTAATTAAGACGATAAAGAGCATATCTAAGGGATAGTTAAAAAAAGAAAATTCAATAGCTAGACGATAATCAAGCAACAATAAGAGTAAACATCGAAAAAATGAGCAAATAAAATAAGATGCGCCGCTTTTGGTCCACTTTGCAATTTGTAAAGACTTACCAACGAGCACCAAATTGAGCTTAGCACACTGCAAAACCAAAACAACACGTCAAAACTGTTCTCTTAGTTTGCTTCTATAGAATTGTCCTACAAAGAATGAATATAATTACGTTGTAAATTTGCCAAGCTTTGCCGACGCTGACGGTGACGAAAGTCTCGGTACCCAACCTCTGCACAGAGAAAGGAACTAAGCTAGTGATATACCCTATTGCTCTAAACGGCTCAAAGATACCCATTTTCTCAGCTTTTGTCAGCACGGAGAACAGGGGAGTAAGGGTCCGATTTGAGAGAGCTTAGCAGAGAGACTTCATGGCGGGTTGTTTCGAGGTTTCAATTGACTCCCAGAGGAGAAAACTAGGAGCGGCGGCGATTCTGTTTGCGGTTTCACGCCGGGTTGTGGCCTTCGAGGGTCGACCGGTTTGGAGGAAGGCGGCCGGGCGAAACTCTTTTTATTTTATTTTTATTTTTATTTTTATTTTTATTTGGTCTTGAGTTAATTTACAGAATGCCAGTATACGTTTTTTAAATGGTTATGTTTATCAACTTTTTTCAATTCATATCTGGGTAAAGATTTGAACCGGATTCCTATCAACCCAGTAGGAAGAAAAATTGAAATTAAAGAAACTATTATCAGTTATACTATAATATGATATATCTCTGAATTCGAGTTATCGTACGGATTAGAGAACCATTTGATCTCTCCTAGTGGGCCAAACTTATCAACTTTTTCCAATTCATATCTGGGTAAAGATTTGAATCGGATTACTATCGACCCACTAAGGAGAAAAATTCAAATTAAAGAAACTATTATCGATTATATTATAATATAATGCGTCTCTAGATCCAGATTGTTGTACGGGTTAATGGGCTATTTGATCTCTCCTAGTTGGTCGAATTTAATCGGATCCAATCTTCGTCCCTAATAACCTAGATCATATACACCACAACAAACAACTAAGAGGTCAAATAATGATAGGACTCACTTTTCAATGTATCCTCTAATACTGAAATCAGTATACTTCCTATAATTATGAGAAATATTGGAGGATACGAGGTACATAGATGCACGTAGAAAAGGGGATTGAATGAATTGTGGATAACTAAGCGCTGGGAGGTGCACTCAAGGTTGTATGGCTTAAAAGGTGGTGCACTCATAAATTGAGTGGCTTGAAAGGTGATACACACGTAGACTAAGTGGTTTCCGCGTAAGCAGATTGATGCTTTAGAGTTACTTGTCCATTCGAATTCTTTTTTCTCAAATTTTCTGGATTCTCCGAATCCCTTTTCCCATAAGGGAGAAGAGGAATTTATAGACTTAGGACTGGTAAGGCCTTCCATGGACTTTTTGGCTGACACTTATTCTTCCCGATGTCTCTCTGAGCGTGCCTAGGAATTAGGGGGTAATCATGGCCTTTTCTTAAGGACACCAAAGGATTGCGTGTGACATATCGGGACCAACCACTAAGCAGCTAGGGGGCCTTATGGACATCGGCTAGGCTATTAGGATAGCTGTTTGTGGTCACGCTTGACTAGCCCTCCTTACTTGCGCATGTTATGCTGTCAGAATCATCAGCAACCACGTAGAAGGGGCAATCATGGGTGCAACATCGCATGCAATCCTAATCTTTCACTTCCCACCTTACAGTCCTGAGTTGACCCGACGGACCATCTACACTACTGCCTAGGCCTTCTTTTGGTTGGATTGCACTATGGGCTGCCACCATCTGGGCTCCCCCTGTGAATGTTGTGCTCCTCAGGTCTTGATCCCGGGCAAGTGTCTGCTGGACTGTCACTTTCCTCTGAGTCGTGCCCTGGGCCAGCTAAGGGTCTACTCGACCCATCACAATAATAAGCAAAAGATTAAAAATTTAAAGACTTTTTCCTATAGAACCCTCAAATACTCATCCGTTATCACCAAGAAAACTAAGGCCCAAAGAATAGGGTAATAAGATCTTCTTGAATGGGTTGTATTTGGCTTGTGTTGAACATTAAGTTAATTAGGATATGGCTTAAAAGTCCATCCTAGAGGGAGTACAAGGAACTATTGTAAAACTCACGTGTATTTTATAGATCTATTTTATGTAAGTATAAGATGATCATATTAAACGAATGGGTCTATAGTTAAAATCCCTAGACATAAAAACATACTCTCAATAAAGTCTACTGGTCCAAGTTGCAAGTCAAGGATCTTAAGTTAAAGGTCACAAATTTTTTTTTTTTTGGTGGACTTTTTTCTCACATTATAAAAGAATGTTAAATCTTCTAGAATTGAGTTGTGTAACTCAAAGCGAACATTTCTAATTATAAGTGTGATATCCAATTAAGATTATAGGCTTAAGACTTATTATTGACATCTTTTATATTATCTTTTTGACTCAATTGTTAAATTAATATAAATTTAGGTCAATTAATTATTCTTTTAAGTGACCCACTCCTTTCTTTGCTTGGACAAAGCTTTAGTATTTATCCCCCCACTATACTTAGTCCCTATTGTGCTTGGATCTTGTTCACTTCTAACATCATATTTTAATTTTTAGTAATATTAACTTATCTGATAATATTGTTTCTTTGTCCAGATAAATTTACCACATTACTCACCCTTTGATAATCTAACTCACACATATAAAACACATGGGATTCACCCAAAACAGATTTGAATAATTTAAAAAATAAAATGATAATAAAACCCTATAGTTTTTTTGTTAAATACAATAATCGGTTTTTAAATGATTAAAATGTGTAAAGGCTCCTGTCGAATGTGCATTGTCTATGTTGATTAAACTATCTTTATAATTGTTAACTAATGATGGGTATTATATCTATCGACTCAAAGAAGTCATCTCAATATAATTTTGGATCAAAAGGCAAAATTCAACGGCCCAAGACGCTTACAGAGCCTATTTCAACAAATATGGCCAAGGCCAGTTTAACGGCCCAAAGCGGTTTCTCAACTAACGATATCAAACATTAGTTACAATCGCTGTCATGATAAAGATAGCGATTAACCGTTTGTCAATTTTTTAAAGGTTAATCGCCATCCATCTTCTATAAATATCTATCATCTCCATCCAAAAGGGACAACTTGAAATCTTTCAAACTAAAGTACATAAAGATACTAAGAGCGCACACACTCTCTCAATCTAAGACGCCACTTTAATAGCGCAATTTCTCAAACTTTATACACCTTTTTACATCATTTCTCTTTCTTAATATTTAAGAAAAATAGTAACTTGAGTATCGGAGGATGTATCGGAGGATACACCAGGGAGTGAGTCCTACAAATTCTTTGACTATTATTTTGTGATTGTATAGGATTTTGATTAAAGACATATGGAGACTGAAGACCTTAAGCATCCGACGGATTAATTTCTCTACCCGTACAATAATTAAATCCTCGGACGCAATACTGGAGCCGTTTGTGAAAAATCGTAATTAAAAGTCCGAAAATCATAATCTTGATAAAAATATAGTAAACACTAGAACATAAGTTAGTACACCACTCAGGGAGGCCACTTCATGTGGTAATTGTCTTCCCATTGTCGATCGAATAGACAACCATCCAGACCCTTGTACACGTGCACTTGCGATGACAATGGATGACATTTTCAAAATCGTCGAGACAATTTATACACGATTAGACGAGCGGCTAGGAGTCTCATCTTCGGCCTCTCAAACCGCCACATCCAAAAGGAATAATAAAGGAAGAGAACACCCCTCAAAAAAGATTGACCACCAGAACGATCTCAGGACTAAAATAGCCTCAAACAAAAAAATCTCGGCTGGAGGATAGTCCTAAGAGACAAAACCCTAAATATTCTAGGGACGAGAGAGAGCCCATGCTCCGCGGAGAACCCTCTCACAGTGAACATCCTCCAATGACTGTGAGCCACCCAGTTTCAAAGTCTGCCCAAAATCCATCTGAATTGAAGAATTTTTTCAATAAGAAGAGGATGACATCTCCTCCCCGAATAGAGGAAAAAGTTGAGAGAATTTGGAACCGTGTCTTTAGAGAAGACATTGGAGGAAAAGCCATTGACTTGCGGAAGTCTCCATTTATAATGGAAAATTGTATGCATTCACTTTCGCATGAATTCAAGATGTACGCTCTGGAGTCATATGATGGAAGTTTTGATCATATGGATCATTTAGATCACTTCTATACTCTCCGAAACTTTCAAGATTTGGATGAGATAGTAATATGCCTCTTCTTCCCCCTAACTGTAAAAGGCGATGCTCAATTATGGTTTTATCGGTTTCAGTCAAATTCTATCAAGACTTTTTAAGATTTTGTTAATAATTTTCTGTCCCAATTCACTTCTAAGAAGAGACAGGAGAAACAACCATGGCATTTAACCCGAGTTAAGCAATGTCCAAATGACAGTATAAAAGAGTTATTAGCCAGATTTATGGCCGAGGCCAGAAAAATTTTGAAACTCACTGAAGAGGTGAAGCATAGTTCTTTCGTATCTGCGTTGGAACCCGATAACTTTTTTAGACACATGGCCTAAAAAATTTCACAAACTTTCAAAGAAATTGAGGCTATTACTCGAGTCTATATAACAGTCGAGGAAGCCAATGAAGCAAAACGGTCGAAGAACCATTACACCAAAAGACAGCGGAGAGGAAAAAGAAAAATGGGGACAATATGGGTCCCCGAGGATCAAAAAAGTAGTAGAAGTTTGAGTCGGCACCAAGAAGAGGATTCAGGCAATAAGATCTGACTCCCCTAAATGACTCCTGTACTAATATTCTGATATAAATTTAGGATAAAAAATTTTTTAAATGGCCGAAGATATTAAAGAATCCAAATGGGGGTAACCAGTGAAAGTATTATAACTACCGTCGGTACGGGAGAGACAGCAACGATGATTGCAGGACGCTGCAGAAAGAAATTGAAAAATTAATTCAAAAGGGACATCTCAACCAATTTTTGCAAAGATCCTGATAGACTTTTGAAGGAGTAGGCGGAGATAGGACCGAGTAGCCAAAGAACTGAGTGGCAACTGGTGTCGTAAGTATAACTACTACGCGACCCGCTTAGGATGACATTCCGGAAAACTTAAGAATGACCATGAACTACAAAAAACCAAGGATAGAAAATAGGGATGATGTTATTAGTTTTAGTGATGAAGATTTAACTCATGTAACATCCCCACATTCTGATCCCTTGATTATAATTGCGCTCATTTTCAATGGTAGTATGGACTACCAATTGAAACGAATATTTATTGATAATAAAAGTTTAAAAAATTTACTTTACTTGGATTGTTGCTTCAATTAGGATAAAAAAAAGTCAATTGAGGATTTCAAATGGACCATTATATGGACTGGATAATAAACTCGTACCCGTGCAATGAGTGATTAAATTAGAAGTCACACTGGGTACATATTTGAAGACAACCACCAAGATGCTTTCCTTCTTGGTTGTAGATCTTCCATCGGTCTACAATGTCATTCTCGGATGACCCTGTTTACTAGCATTCAGGGCCGTGACTTCTATTTCGCATCTGAAAATAAAGTTTTTAACTCCATTTGGTATCGAAGAGATCTTTGGTAATCAAATAACCGGACGAACGTGTTACTTAACTCAAGTCACTCGGATGCCAACAAATCAACCAATCCAAGACCTTAATTTCCGTGATGAGACCACGTTATTATAAGCCGAGTATGGAGAATCAACTTTTTAAATTCCGCAGAATTCCAACGATCCTAAAAATTACATACAGATTGGGAGTTCTTTGTCCGAACAGTTTTGAAGTCAACTTATTGATTTCCTTTAACGAAATTTCGATGTCTTTGTTTGGACAACTAGTGACATGTCAGAGATATTGACTAAAATAATGGTCCATAAGTTGGGCCTAAATCCTAATCACAAACCTGTCCAACAAAAATGAAGAAATTACTCTGTCGAAAAGTTGATTGTTATTCGGAAAGAAGTAAAGAAACTCCTAGATATTAGATTCATCAGAGAAGTTTAGTATCCATATTAGTTATCAAATGTGGTCATGGTAAAGGAAAATAATGGAAAGTAGAGAATACGCATTGATTTTACCGACGTCAACAAAACATGTCCAAAGGACAACTTCCCGTTATCAAGAATTGATTTGCTTGTGGACTCTACTTCTGGGCTTGGATTACTCAATTTTATGAATGCATACTCAGGTTACAACTAAATTTGAATGAGTCCAAAAGACAAGGAGCACACGACTTTTATAATCGACAAAGGAACATACTGTTATAAAGTTATACCCTTCGATCATAAAAATACCAGTGCAACTTATCAATGCCTCATCAATAAAATATTCGTGATACAGATCGGATAAAATATGAAAGTATACGTGGAGGACATCCTTGTAAAGAATAAGGAGCCGAGCGACCATATTTGCGATCTAGACGAAACATTCGACGTCCTGAGGACACACCAGATGAAACTTAATCTAACTAAATGAACTTTTGGAGTCACCTCGGAAAAATTTTTAAACTTCATTGTTTCACACCGAGGAATAAAAGCCAATCCTGAGAAGATCCAGGTTATCTTGAATATGAATTCACTTCGGACGGTGAAAGAAGTCTAAAAACTAACTGAAAGATTGACGGCACTCTCCCGCTTCTTGCTAAATCAGCCGAAAAGTACTTAACATTCTTCAAGACATTGAGAGGGACAAAGGCCACAAACTTTCAATAGATTAAAAAATTTGAAGCTGCTTTTTTAGAACTCAAATAGTACCTCTCATACCCGCCACTATTAAATTCTCCACAATAGAACGAGTAATTATATTTATATCTGATTGTATCCGAAACTACCTTAAATTCGGTCCTAATTCGACAAATATCTGACGAAAAATGACCTATATATTACATCAGCAAAATCTTGATCGACGCATAAACTCATTATTCCCGTGTTGAGAAGATAGCTCGGGCACTCGTATATTCCGCTCGAAAACTTCAACCATATTTCCAAACGTCCAAAATTATTGTCCTGGCGGACTAATTGTTGAAAGGAATTCTATAAAAACCAGACGTGTCAGGACGATTGGTCCAATGGGCCATTGAATTGGGAGAGTTCGACTTAGAATTCCGACCGAGGCCGTCCTTAAAAGGTCAAGTCCTCATGGATTTCATTGTGAAAACAACTACACCAATTCTAAAAACCCTTGACCCTATTAGGACTGACGGTCCCCCAAAGTACTCAAATGTGGACTTTACACATGGACGACTCTTTAATGCAAGTTGATTATGGAGTTGGAGTGGTGCTAAAAACTCCCGATGGGTCAGAGATAAAGTATTCGATGACCCTCAGATTCCCAACGACAAATAATGTGGCCGAGTACAAAGTATTACTTGCCGGATTAAAATTGACGATGGAATGCTCGGCTACAAACCTTATAGTATATATAATAACTCGAAACTGGTTATTAATTAGATCCAAGAAATTTTTGATACTATCAACCCACTACTTTCCCAATACCTCTATAAAGTCCAAAACTTCATTTCAACATTTGATAATATGGAGATAATTCACATTCTAAGTGAAAAAAATGGAAAAACAAATTGATTAGTAATGGTTGTTGCTACTGAAGACTCAGAGAAATACGCACGAGAATTGTGTGAAATCCTTAAAGTACCTAGCATCAATGACCTACAATAAGAAGTCATCCAAGTAGCCAGTACTGATAATTGGATGACTCCCTATGTGAAATATCCGTCCGACGGCACATTACCACAAAGTCTAGATGAGGTTAAGCATTTAAGAAAAATAGTGGGATGGTATACTATTGTGGATTGAAAGTTATACCGGTGAGGGTACTTGATCCCATACCTAAAATGTCTTACACCAGAAGAGGCCGAATATGCCCTAGGAGAAGTACACCTCGGTATCTATGGATCTCACATTGGAGACAAGAACCTTATTTTCAAACTCATGAGGTAAAGATATTATTGACCAACCATGAAATATGACGCAATGGACTTCGTCTGATAATGTGAAAACTACCAGATGCATGGGAATCTTACCCATCAACTGCATATGGAATTGAGAGCTCTACAGTGACCATGGCCGTTTGCACAATGGGGAGTCGATATCCTCGGACCACTTCCAGTAGTATTAGGATAGAGAAAGTTCATCATTGCCGGAATTAACTACTTCACAAAATGGGTCGAAACCGTTCCACTTGAAAGAATAACCAAACAAAATGCGATCGAATTTGTCCAACAAAACATCGTTTATAGATTTGGTATATTCGAAATTATTGTGATTGATAGCGGAACCTAATTTACCGAAAAACGCTTCACAAAGTACTGTGTCAATTTAAAGATAAATTCGATTCACACTTCCGTCACTTATCTATAATGTAACAGACAAGTGGAAGTAACCAACGGCACAATACTGCACGGTTAGAAGATGACACTTGAAAATGTTGGGGGCTCCTGGGTGAATAAGCTTCCATTCGCCCTTTGGTCATATAGAACGACGACCAGAAAACCAATCTAAGAGACTCCTTTTAGTTTATGCTACAGGACCAAGGTTGTTATTCCAATAGAGATCGGACTCCCTAACTTTTGGGTCAAATCTTTTAATTTACGTCATAACTTACAAAGATTTCAGGAAAATCTTGATCTACTTCAAGAAGTTCGAGACGAGATATGGTTGTGGACGGCAGCATATCAATAAATAATTGTTAGGTATTACAATAAAGAGGTGAAAGTATGACAATTTGATGGGAGAGATCTAGTGTTACGAAGCATTGAAACCACTAGTAAAAATACTGATCGGAATAAACTCTCACCTAACAATGGGGCATATAAATTACAAACCCAAAATGACAAATTAGTACCTCAGAATTGAAATGCCTCTCACCTTAACAAATATTTTTAATAATTAAATGAATTGCTAGGTAAGGTTTGCATCTTGCTGAGTGCTTGTATTGATATGAGATTTATTAATAAAATTTTAGTTTCTTTTATTTGTTCTTGTGCTTGCTTATCTTTCATTACTTGCATAACCTAAGTTACCCCTGAGTTAGGTGAAATCCATTCACCTGTACCGAGAACCATGCTTGTCGGTCCACAAAACTCAGTTATGTAACTGAGTGACTCAGATGAAGTCGTTAATTAAAACTTGGTCACGTCACCAAGTGGCTCAAATGAGGCCAATGACTAAAAACTTGGGGGCTTCCTTAGAAGTATGTGTGTAAAAACCTTCACAGTAGCATCATTAGCCGAATATGGATTTGAAAAAACTTAAGTTAGACACATTGTTATTCTGACGTCCTTCAGACCGTCTAAGGACAATGACCATGAGTCAAAATTAATATAAGTAACACTTAGAGTCAGATATATAAAATGTTTGACTAGAGAAAGAGAGAGTCAAATTTAAGAAATAAATTTCATTCATTGAAAAATGATCACATATATATATATAGTCAGTTCCATTATAAGGATGAGGCCCAAGAGTTTCCCGCATGGGTTTTCAATAGTCCACATCGTCCCTGGGAAGGTATAACTCCTCAGAAATGTGGCTAGCACTGGCATTCCTCCGATGAAGTGTAGAAATAGGAATGTCAGGAGCCAACATCTGTACAATATGTTTACATAGGTTGATACCTTCCCAATAGCTACGCTCCAACATCTTCATAATGTCCTTGGAACGAATTGAAGCACGAAACTCACTTTCAATCTTGAAGTTCTTATCTCTGAGGAGGGCATGTCCCTACTTTATGTCTGCCAAGTCACACTCAAGTTGAGAGATACGCTCCTCAGCAATCAGAAGCTTCTCTTTCTCCACGTAGTTGTGAGCAAAGTGGTTAGCAACGCCAGTGAGACGATTAATCATTTCTTAGAATTGCAAGAAAAATAATACAAATTAACAAATATGAAAAGGATAATCTGAAAGTTAAAGAAGGTTTTAGATAGTTACCTCAAATACAGAAATCTTTCCATGAGTTGCATCACCTGTATGAGTCTCTTAGACAACTTGGACCTCGACCCTTGGAGACTCTAAACCGCCCACTTCTACCTCTTCATCGACTGCTTCGAGCACTACGTCCACCTCAAATACGGGCACCTCGGGGTCAAAACAAGATGTACCTGTAGCTGGTGCGAGGGTCACCTCAGATTCAACTTCGGCCATGAGTTGCACGTCTGCCATGACGATTCGACTCTCGGTCTCAATTTTAAGATAGACCTCAGACTCTAGGGGCTCAAGAGAACACTCCTTTGCAGTATCAGTATAGAGTTTCGAAGTGACCACCTCAGTTATGTTAGTCACTAGGAACTCAAGTAATGGCATTCCGACAACTTTACCAGATTGAATCTCGTTGATCCAAAAAGTTTCCTCAGCAAAGGTAGTCATGATATCAAGCAGGGACTCCTCGGGCAGCGCAGACAAAATTGTTAGAACCCCATATGAAGCAAGAAATGGGGCTGGAATTGGCACAACCTCAATCACTTCCTCAACAACAGGCCCCACATGCTCGCTTTCTCTAATTCACCCGATGGTCTCAGGAACTTGGACTAAGAAAGATGTAGAAGTTTGGTCCAATGTAACTGGCAGACACTTGCTCTTTATTATTTGATCAATGGTGGCCTCATCCTTAGAACTAGATTCAATTGAGGCTTCTTTATTCCCAGGCGTTGTGGCCGACGATTCTTTTATTTGAATACCCTTTGAGGCCTCTTTGTCCTCAAGAATTTTAGATTTGTCCTCGGGCTTTTTGGCCAATAACTCATTTATTCTAAGCTCATTCGTCTTTCTTTTATACCTTCTTTTAAGAAAAGTCTTTGCCGTGAGACTCTTCAACCATGGACTCCCACTTAACTTGTGCAAGAGACTCAAGAAAAAACTAGCGGTTCTTTTTATTTTCATTAAAAGTGCCGGCCTTTTTACGGATGAAGTCTGTGAGCTTTTGGATTGCAGCTTTCTCGTGATAGTATATATCAGTCTGTATAGTAGCAGAAATCTAACACCACTCTGTATAAAGCTCCCACGTGGAAGGAACCGCTAAATAAAAAAATCAGCCCTTTCACCTTTTTGCGGAGTCCCAATTTCCTACACTTAAGCTGTACTCCATTCTAGGAGATATAGTGATCCAATCTTGCCCGTGCATTAAATGGAACAAGACTTTCACGGCCGTGGCATTAAAAACCACACCATGAATCTGAGCAAAAATATATAAAGAAATCAAGTACTTCATGCCGTTTGACTAAAGTCTAGCAATTGGTACATGAAGCTCCACCATTATTCTATAAAACTTTGGAGCCAAGGAAAAATGGAAACCATCCTTGAGACGAGTCTCGTATATGGTGATATATCCTCGTAGAGAAGAAGAAGCTCGCCCGTTCACTCCAGACAAGGGATACACCATAGAACTCAAAATTTTGTACCGAGCTCAAAAGTATTTAACCTCAGCAGAGGTTAGGATCGATTGAATGTTCTCAACTCCTGGCGCAATGGAAAGCCTCCAATAAGAAAAGGCAAGAAAATTTTCTAAATGAGAAAATGAGAGTAGAGGAATCAAAAGTGTTTTTTAAACCTTCGAGCGCCAATTTATAATCGCAGGTGAAAGCTTCAAACAGCACTGTTTAATTTCAAAATTCAAAAGATGCACTTCATCATGCACTGATACTTGTTGGCCGCTCATTTGCTTTGCCAAATGTCAAATCGCCCGATGTCAATAATAATGGCCTGTGCGTTTCCAATGAGCCACTCAGCATCCAAAGCAACACGCATTTAATGTAACAACTAACGGCGATAACCCAATCCGTTGGATTAGTTACTCTCATCCAATGGAAGACTTCAGATTCAAAGATTTCTATCCAAGGAGAAATTGAAACTCGCCAAATAAAACTTCGAACCCAGACAAAAAGAAGCTTTCGAACTTCGTACTAAAATGTTGAATTTGAAGCCTCCTAGCATGGGGGGCTAGTATTATATCTATCCGTCCAAAGAAGTCGACCCAATACAATTTTAGACCAGAAGGAAAACTTTAACGGCCTAAAGCCCTTGCACGACCCATTTCAACAAATATGGTCGAGGTCAATTTAACGGCCCGAGGTGATTCTTCAACTAACGACATTGGACATTAATTACAACCGCTATCGTAATAAAGACAGCGGTTAACCGTTCGTCAATTTTTCTAACGGTTAACCGCCACCCACATTCTATAAATATCCGTTCTCTCCATCCAAAAGAAACAACTTAAAATCTTTTAAATTAAAGTACATAAAGACGCCAAGAGCGCACACGCTCTCTCAATCTAAGACGTTATTTTAAGAGCGCACACGCTCTCTCAATCTAAGACGTCATTTTAAGAGCGCAATTTCTCAGACTTTATACACATTTTTACATCCTCTCTCTTTCTTAATATATAAGAGAATTATTGATTTGAATATCGAAGGATATACCAAGGAGTGAATTATACCAATTTTTTGACTGTTATTTTGTGAATGCACAGAATTTTGATTAAAGACGTACGAAGACCGAAGACCTTACGCATCCGACCGACTAATTTCTCTACCCGTACTACAATCAAATCCTTGGACGGAACAAGTAATAATCTTGATGGAGCTCCTCAAGTTTTTTTTATGAAACGTAATAATTAAATCACTTGATAAAGACGTGATAAAATTAAACTAAAATACAAAAAAGAAAAAATGGTTAAAAGTTGGATACATGGTAAACAAAAACGAAGTGTACATTTAAAGCGAGAAGAACTAAAAATTTTGGTATATAGTAGATAAAATTTGAATATTTTATCAAAAAGTAAAAATGCTGAAATTTTCTCGATAATTAATTTTTCTTCTTTTGATAGTATATCAGGTGGATGGTATTCATTTACTCATTGCTAACCAACACTTAACTATTTAGATCACTAAGAACGGCAATTCAGCTCATTGTTGTCTCTCCTCGGCGCATAGATGGTCCCATTCGTATATTTTTGGAAGAAATTTCAAATTAGATTATAATATAAAATTTAACAATTTATGAAACAAAATCAAATAATCATTCACTTTAAATTGAATTGGAGTGGATTTACGTGTAAATGTCAATTTGTTTGACAGTTTGAACTAAATTTATTTTAAGTTGATGCACTAACTTACTAGCATTTAAGTGCACCATATGTCAACCATGCCAATAATGAAGTGGTCATAGGAGAAAAGATTGAATTAAGAACTCGTATAGTAGGAAAATGTGTACCTTAAATATACAATAATTTTTTTTAAAAAAAATGAGCTTATAAAATGTATGCAAGAAATTTAAGTCATTACTCGCCTAAAAGCTCTAGGTTTTAGGTCAAAACTATGGAGCAAACCCTTGGGACTGTTACGAAACATTTGAGTAAAATTAACAAGCGGGGACAATAATAGCATCAATAAGAAATAATTATTAATAATAGGAACTGAAACTATATAATAAGATCACATTATTACCTAAATAGTTAATTAATTTTAATTTAATACTAGCAAGAAGTATTACAAGCTCCATTAACTTTTCTTTTTTTAAATTATCATTCGATATTTTTATCTTGTTTATTATCTTCTTCTATCTTTCTCATTTTTTAGCTTTCAATCGGGTAGAATCCCCCAACTTTGAGAAAAACATATCACAATCGGGATCAAATCAGGAAAGAACAAGAATTTGACAGAACTCAAGCAATGGACCAAGCCACTGCTGACAATTTCAACAATTATTACATAAAATTTGGCATTCCATCAAACTTGACAATCATACCAGGATGCAAGATCAAAAGTCCAAAATTAATGCCAAATTAGAAGCATTTTGCAAGAAATTGAGGCTACAATCCGCAACAATAATTGGCCCATTGCATCTAACGTAAAGTCTTTTTTAGGTTTGTAGTATACAAGATTTATGTTAGGTAATTTAAAATTACGTTACAGAAGCTTTTAAATTAAAAATGGGAATTCAAAGTATGAATTATTTCATAGTAAAAAGAATTAATAAATCTCAATAAGAGGACATCTAAATATATAAAAATAAAAACTCATGGTATAATTCGCTTGCCCAATATGCTATTTCTAATAATAAGGTATTAACACTAGGAATTGCAATCATACAGTAGATGATACTGAAGACACGACATCTTAAAATTATTTGGCTCTCATCTTACAGCTGCTAATATATTATAGCGTTCTCAAATTCTAAAACGCTTCTTTATAATTCTAGAACTTCAATTCTTACTGCCATCGTCTAATATCAAAGTTTGCAGGCCACGAAATTCATGAAATATAAATCATGAAATTTATGAAATATGAAAAAATATATATATGGATATATGAATCATAGTCTTCATTCAAAAAAGAATTTGTTTGGCCGATAAAAATTTCGTGATATATTAGATTTGATTAAAACAAGACTAATCGACTTGTCCGATCGGGCCAGCCGAGTTTTAATAGGATATAATTGAGATATATGATATTTATAAACAATCACGGTCAAAATTACAGCCCGATTTATAATTCGGGCCAGACAGGGTCTTCTCTTGGCCAAATGAACCGTACGTCTATGATTTTCCCTTCAGCGCCGCATCTCCTCTCCGCTTCTTCTCACGATGGTATTCGTTAGCCGATGAATCTTCACAACCATCACCATCGTCAATGTTGGTTTTTGCAGACTTCATCGTCCGGATTGGTCTAGTCCCTACCTTCGTCTTCCTTTCCCTCCCCTGCTTTCGAGAAATCAAGGCATTCCCATCTCCGTGGCTCCGAATCTTTTCCCTACCCTTCCGCCATTCATTAAAGGTTCTTTCTTGTTGCTCTGATCTGTCTGCGCTAACAGCAAATAAACCTGATTCAACGTTCAGACCTTTCCGCACCACCTTTTGGCCACCACAAACTTCTTCTACCTACCAATGTTGCCACCGTTATTTTCTCCTCATTCACATGGGGATTTATGGGAATATCAGAGGGAGAACTCCAGCTAAAGGCACTATAAACAACAGAGTTACAAGACAACTGCTTAAAGTATTAAGTGACCCACGACGGCCCTCGACCATCTGGTTTATAAGGTAGAACCGAACTGAGAGTGTCATCTAGTAACCTTTTTGGTCTCGTAAGGAGCTTTGGTCAACGTTGGAGATTTTAATGCCCTGCCGATACATAAAGAGAGAGGATCCAAGGGGGCGACTTGGCTTTATTATACACGGTGAGGCAACCACGATGAACATAGCAAAACAATGTACATAATAGCACAGTTTCGGAGAATTTCCAATGGCTCATGTGGCACACTTTCTCACAGATTGCCTTCGAAAATCCTAGTGTATGGAACCACTCTCCACCCAGTTTTTCTGTGCATGATGAAGAAAGACACTGTAAGCCCGGGTTGATCACCTTGACTTCATGAAGATAATTGGGGCTACTCTGGCACAAGAACACTAGAGGCCGCAAAATGCAAAGCGGAGTGGCAATATTGCAGACCTTAAAAGAATGATCTGAAAGGCCTGGAATCAAGCTTCTTTTACTGATATATTCTCAGAGCTTGCATGGTGTCACACCCTTTTCCCATTCCCAGCATCACCGTCAAATGCGAACAGGACTGTCACCCACGCTTTGCTGCTTTCTTCTACAAACTTCAAAGTTCCTCTCAGAATAAGCATTCCAAGTAAATGCATTCAACAAGCCAAAAAAGGGGGATTTTTTTTTGGGGGGGGGAGGGGGCGGGAACGGGGGCCGGGAAGAGACTTTTATAATGTGGTTTAGGCAAATACGTAACTGGCAACCGGCAACGACCTGAGCGGGACAAGACGACAATTTACTGATCATACATCAGATGCACCTAAAAATCCAGCAGCATGTCAATAAAACTGGCAAGAAAACTTCTTTAAAAGACAATAGAAAAAGAATGAAAAGATAAGCAATGACTGCCAACATCTATCTACAAGAAAATATATCTCAATCATACAAAAAAATACAGTAGCAGGTGGAGAAATCTTCTCAATTATATGGAGCAGGAGCAAAAACCACCCACCAAGAATGCAAGAATCACGTAAACATGTCATTAACTTCCATCTAGTATTTATAAGATGACCCAGATGATGGTGGCGCAGGAGGCAACCGCGTCGGCGTGCGGCGGCTGTTTGAGCTCGATCTGAAGCTCACATCACCATTCTGGGATGGGTCACTCTTCCTCCGACTATGGCTCGACTGAAACCTTGATGAGCCACCATCAGTAGATCCATTGGCAGCAGCATCAAACGCAGTTCTCCAGTCATCACCAACAGATGAAACCCTGGTTCTTGGGCTGCTTTCTGTGCACACAATATTTTACCGATGAAATAAAGTCCATCTTTCATATATACCCTTTTAGAAACTGCAAACTAAGAAAGAACTAGAGGGGAACTGTGAGTAGTTGTCAGGTGACCTGATAGTCACAGATTGAAGACGTGGAAACAGCCTCTTACATCATGCAAAGTAAGGCTACATAAATAGACTAAAAATAGCCAGATCTTTCCCCAGATTTCATACATGAGCACAGGACAGCCCCCTTTAACCCAGAAAGTGAAAAAGTTCAACTTTAATGGTCACAGAAAGTCCCGACAAAAGTTCATTTATTGTTGAACGACTGGCTTCTGCAGAAACCACATATTGTGATTCGGAAGCAGCAAAAAACCCACAGATTTGAAACAATGCTGAATAAAGAGATTCTTTTATGCTTTGCACTCATCATACACGGAAATTTCCTGACAACAAGAGGAATTCTGACAGTACAGAAATCCATGCTTGAATTGAAAGGACAAGAAACCTGCAGAAACTTTCCAAATTACGTGTGTTTGGGAAAGACTTTCCTAGCTTTTTACTCCCCACTCTATCACCCTGTAGGGGACAAAAAAGTGAATTATTTAAAGAGACTTCACATAGTAACAGTGTTTTCCCCTAGATCAATCCACCTCATGGAAGATGGATTAAATCAAATCGAAACCTTAGAAAGAGAAAGAGATTGTATCAATCTACATGTACCCTGAAAATAACTATTTTGAAAGTAACCGAGCAATGTGCACTTGCCTGTCAACAGATTTTCTCCCAATCAAACAGTTTTATTATATCCACAAAAGCAAACAAAATTTTCAAGCAACTAGAGAAAGACATTGACCATTTTGAGTGATCTTAATAGGCTGACAGATTTAAACATTAACTTGCCTAACCCACCTCAGTTCCAGATAATTTTAAATCCTGAAGTCTAAAAACAAAAACAATGTACAGAAAGGGAGATAAAACAAGAATTTTTCTACATCCTTTTTGTAATCCTTTCAGATAAACTTCCATTTATTGTTTTCTAAATGGGAATGAATCATGGCCAGATTTACCTCTTTCAAAAGGAAGCCCCTTAAAGAGGCAAATAAATGGGAAGGAAAGCAAAAGAAAGCACAATACAGAACAAACGGTTGAAAGTGCTGCATAGGATTACTCAAGGAATTTCATTACCTGCTTCACTACCAACATCGGACCCGTCAGGTGCAGCACCTGCATGATTGTCATGGATGCTTAGTTGCCTCACAAGTTTAGAAAGAAGAGAGGATTGCTTTTGATAACGTTCTCTTCTGCCCTTGACATTCTGGTCCTCTTGAAGGAGCTCTTCAATCCTTGCAGAGCTTTGGGCACTACAAACACATTGACAAATGTAAACATGTAATGCAAGAAGCTGACAAGCAGATCACACAATGTGTGTTCTCCGTATAGACCAGGGAATATGGCTTTTGTCTTACGGATTTATCTTAAAATCTCACAACCATCAAGCTTCAATACTGTTACTAAGGCCTAATTGCCCAAAATTTATCCTCTTCAATTAATATACACGCATTATAACTTGCTGATCACCAGTTAACAAAGGAAAGTTTATTAAAACAGCAGATTTTTGTTTTCCCCTTCCCCACAATTTTTTTTATGGATTCCTAAGTTGGGGAGAGGGAGTAGGTAAGGATTCAACCGAGGTCATTGCCCTAAACAAGTGGACAACCAACCAAACGGTGGCTACCCTTGATCTCCCTAAGTTAATAAATTAGCTGATTTTCCCTGAATAAGTAAGCAAAGATAGACAAAAGAAAAGAGAAAAGGAAAAGACACAAGGCACTAATGTCATGTTTGGTTGCAGGAATTGAGGAATGGAATTCCTATTCCTGCAGGAATAGGAATTCCTCCGTTTGATTAGTAATAGGATGAGAATTATTATTCCCACATATTTTTTTTTTGTTTTTTTATTATTAT
>JAODPA010156222.1:58850-79178 GCA_025585075.1 Nepenthes mirabilis
ATTATTATCATTATCATTATTATTATTACTATTCCCACCTTATTCCTAATACTATTCCACAAACCAAATAATGGAATACTAATTCCCACTTTATTCTATTCCAACAACCAAACATAAGAATAACAATTCCAACTCTATTCTATCATTTTTTATTCCCTGGAATAACTATTCTATTTCCGCCTTATTCTATTCCAATAACCAAACGTACCGTAAAAGAGTAACATAATGCCTGTCAGTTTTGGTGCTCATAAAAAGATTTCAACTAAGTAATGCAATCAACATGGTAGGATACTTTCTTCGAGGTATTTAAAAGGGGCCAGCTCATGCACAAAGCTCCCACACCATGAGATTATATGGACCCCACTAGGAAGGCCATTTTAACTACCTCGAAGAAAGCCCACTAGGAAGCCCATTTCTTAAACAAAACTGTGGACCCTCAATTATAAGCACTAAAACCTGCATTATCTTTCCTCCTTTTTCGATTTCTTAGACTGGGTAATGCAAAGAGGCAGATGCAAATGCATCTCAAATTCAAAAAAAAAAAAAAAAAAAAAAAATTAGTGGACACAGGGCATATCAGTATATACCAGTGTAGTTGGGGGCAGGTGGGTATAACAGATAATTCATGCTGTTTAGATATTCTTACTACCACTAAAGGTTGTACTCTAATTTTTTAGCCCACTATTGCATGAGATACTCTAAATATACATAGAACATACTTAATCCACAAGCGATTAAAAGATCTTTTCATCCAGAATAAGGATAAGACAGCAGCACTTCCAGAGCCAGGACAATTACCAGAGTTACATTTAATCCCACAATCACTCATAAAGCACTCTCCATAAAGAGCAGAGAATTTATAAATCAAATTAATTAAGGACACATTGTATTTGTTAATAACAAGAAGTCAGCTAGCACATTCATACACAACAAAAAAATAAACAAAACTCCACTCTGACCTGATGGAACTATACAGCTGATTGAGCATGTCTTCCTTTGCTTTCTCAACTTGGCACAGAACGACTGCCTGTTTAACCAGAATGAAAATAAGAAAAACCCTAAGCCAGCAAGAAATAGAAAAATAAGGCCATGGGAAATTTTGTGGGAACCCAGGGTAAAGGGGAGAGAGATTGCAGAGGGAGAATCTGACTGACTTTTGGCACATTAGCAGCAAGGCTGTTCAGTACAGCTTCCACATAACCACGAACTTCTTGGGACATCCACAGGAGCTCTTCCTCAGGATCTGCAGGTCTTCTAGTCATTGTGTCCTAACACAATGATCAAATCAGCAACTTTAAGAGTTACCTTGATTCAAAAGAAAAGAAAACTGAAAATTTCATGCAAGACCATTTTAAACTAATGGATCAAGTACCATGTAATTGCAACCATAGTATGTGAAAAATAACACACCAAATTAAGGAGACTTGAACATTATGGAGTTCAACCACCCTTTTTTGAAGGAAAGGGCCAAGGAGGAGTGGAACCTTCTGCAGTTCAAGACCAAGTTCACAACTTGGTCTTCAGACCGCAGTTCAACGTTATGGAGTTCAAGACCAAGTTCACAACTTCTGCAGTTTATTATCTCAGGATTTCTATCACTACTCCCACAGGAAGCAAAGAAACTTCTCCCAGGTGGTGTGTTGTGGTGTTGGACATGTATACTACATGCCGGATATGCTAGGAATTTTTTAATTTAATTCAGACAAGCTAGACAAGACAATCAGCTATTTTCCAATTTTCAAAACAAAGCATTGGCTCCTGATATAAACTTAGTTTTGAGCTAATTAGTGAAAATAGCAAAAACATATTTTCTCTTGTTACAGAAAACTAGCTGGAAAAACCAATTATTGAAACCCATTACTCACAAAAAAACAGAGAAAGAGCTTGTAACGGCTTAAAATTCTTCCACCTTGAAATCGGAGAAAGAAAGAGATTTTTTTTAAAAGTATTTTTAGTGCCTATTTTCCTTTAACCAAGAAAATTAGAGGGAGATGCGTCTTAAAATTTACGAACACGACATTTGCATAGGGTAAGAGTTTCAAGAGTTTATGTAGTGTAAAAGAGTGTTTTTTGTAAACTATTTATCTATATATTAAGAAAAAATGGCTTTAAGTTAACATGTCCCTAAAGTGTCATGTCCTAATTTCTGAAAAATTATGTGCCGCCATGTTCATGGCATGTAGTGTTTGTATCTTGTACCCATGTCTGCGTTTCTTAGCTACTCACTCGGTGGACTGGACATCTTTCCCAGTATCCTGGCTCCTTGCCATTTGGAAAGAAACCCCCTTGACATAATCTATTGTAAGTGAGAAAAATTCAGAATGCATGTCAAATTCATGAGGCCTCAGTTCAAGATGATTCAGACATGAGCACAATAAATTAACAATCTAATATTAGGTAGCAATGTAGCACTGAAAATGTGAAGCAACTTTAAGGAAAATTAACAACAAATGAAATGTCTGCTCATCCTAGTGCCATGCAATTAATTATGCACTCCAAGCAGTGTCTGAAAAACTCACAAGCAATTATGGAGAAAAAACTCACAAGAGAACCATTAGAGACACTCTGACGCATGGTAAGCCCAGATTCCCCCATTAGACCTCCGTTGACAGGATTGGCAAAGTTTCTCAATTTGTTTAACCACTCAGCCTTGTCCACCATACTCTCTGCTTTCAAAATAACAGCACTGTGCGCTGCAGGGACAAGAATAACAAATTTGCAACCAACAAAGAGACAGATATTAAGCCAAGAAAAAAGTGAAACATAAAAATAAACATTTCAGGAAACTTTCCTACACCTTTTACAACAGTCTTATATGGAACTTTGCTAGTCAACTTGAACACAAGACTGGATTTTTTTCCAGAATCTGGCCCATTTGCCTTTTTGTCTTTGGAGCTTTTTGATTCCTTTGACGGTGGATCTTCATCATCTGATATCTCTTCAATATTACATTCCTGGATAACGAAATTCAGTTGCAATTACAGAGCCATTAAGTTGTTGATGTTTATTCCCGTTAATATGCATAGCAGCTGAGCTATTATGATGCCATCAAAACATATGAACAATTTGCAAATTTGTTTAGCAGCAAGGACAAGATATTCAGGTGAAATACTAGTGCATATAACCTAACAAACACACAAAAAATACGAGGAAAATTACACTCTTAAAATCCAAATATATAAGAATCCTCAACGAATTTATATTTCGTTCTTTCAAACCCAAGCACTAACAAGTACTAACAGTAAGGTGTCCAGTAGGTAGAGAGATGCATGCATGCCCAAAAGCACAAACCCAGGTACTCAATTTCATCATCATCAATTATTCCTTCCTAATAACCGAGCATTCCCCAGAATTAGGGGCAGATATTCAAGTGAGCTACCAGGGACTGCTAACCGGGAAACATGCACCAATAAATGAGACTCTTGCTGTATTGACATTGTATTTCCTGACATTTGAAGTAACTGAAAATGAAGGCCATGAAATATCTTTCACATTCAAAGTAATTATGATGATGTAATAACTAGAAGAAAGTCAAAGCTATCCATTCAACAGCAGTCACTCAGCTATCTATAACAATTGCAAGTAACAAACAAAGGTGAGCCTTAGCACAACAACAAGCTTAGTCCTTTATGACTTGAAGGTCACATGTTAAACCAATAAAACAGCCTTTGCAGTCCCTCCCTAGAGCCTGCGATGGGAGAAGCCTCCCACCCTTCTAATTCCAAGAAGTAGAGAGATAGTTCTCAACATTCTGGGAGAAAAAGTAGAAATATGGAACATAAAAAATATTTCAAAGGGTAAGTCACATATTAGACACAAAACAAGTCCCTTGTTACAGTATGTTGCTTAAGAAGTGAAAAATGCAATCCAAATATAATTTACTTTGCAAGGAAAATACATGCAAGCAACTGATTCACAAAATCAAAGAGGGAGAGGGGCATTAGGCCAAACAATGAAAGGAGAGAGCAGAATAAGATCTTCGTGAATGCTGTCTATCAATGTAAGATGAATAATCCACCACTGGAAACAAACTTTAAAAATAAACAGTGAATTTGTTCCATTAATAAACAAAGAGCCTCTTATTTCATACCTCTAAATTAACAACACCACGAAAATGTCTTTCTTCTTGCTTTTTTGTATACCCAAGCTGCATAGAATTGGATAAACACTTCAATTAATAGTGCGATCAATAAAATAGGTAAGTAAGATCACATGATAATAGTCACATGTGTATAATTACTTAAATGTAACACCTGAATCCAAAGAAAATCAACCTATAATCTTGAATGGTAAGCTTTGGTACAGCGGTAAAGTTGCTTTCACATGATCTGAAAACCACAAGTTCAAATCACAGAAATAACCTCTCTACATTACAATGGTACGGTTACATACATTTGTCCTCCCTAGAGCCTGTAATGCTGGAAGCCACATGCACTAGGTCAAACATCAATTGAGAATATTACATCTTCATTATGATGATTCCCCCTTATGTTGCCTCAAATATCATTTTTCCCAGCCATCCCCGGTAAATATAATAGTGCATCTGCAAGGACATTCTGACTGTATGCCGTTGTATTGACCTTTCCAGCCTTCAATTTATTGTATTTCTAATATTCAACAGTTTAATGTCTTTCTTGGGCTCGGAAACTGTTTTGTGTCAATACAAATCCATTGCTTCAAACAAAGTTGTGGGCACTTCTACAATTTCAGACCAGTTCCACTAACAGTCAACAAATTAATAATACTTAAAACCACCACATCAAGAGTAACAAGTGCTGGATTAGAATACTATGCTCCTTCTGCACCTAAAAACCTCCATATAAAGCAAGAGGAAAACCATTGTCTATTTAACATTGACACAATTATTGAAATCAATTGGGTTTATGAACTGGAAGAAGACAACAACTGTCGAGGACATGTAATTGTTTCTACCATCCACAGAACATCTAAACTTAAAAAGAGGCAGGAAATCAGAAAATAATAGCTACAAAAGAAAGCTTTATTTGCAACTAGAACAAATTCATTTAGGTCCAAGTGGTTAGCAAACAAAGAAATTTCATGCTTTTATGAAGTCATGTCAGCATGTCAGCATAATACACAGCACATAAAGGGTTGACGCTCAGGTAGCTTGAGACTGAAAATCAGGGGCCCAAAAACCCTTTTTCGTTTACATTTTTATCAAACAGCGTCAAAGTAAAACTTTGAATTCATGTTTTTTAATTGATGTTAGCCATTTAAATAATCAAGATTCTACAAATCAGTCACCACAGCTTGTCTGCAGAAAACACTGCAAAAAAATAGAAGAGTGGCTGGCAACGCTTATCAACCAACACTTTCAACATTCCAGAAAGTCTTGCTTACTTCTTGCATGGTTCAAGAAAATGTATGTTATTTCAGCATTTATCATGGATGCTATGTCAATCCGGTTCATAGGGAACAGGAGTGTGACAAGTGACAAATAATACTGGACATGCAAAATATAGCAGCCAAGTCTAGAAACTAAAAAAATTGTACTACATAGAAGACAACATAATGAGAATCAGAAATTTTTTTGTAGATGACCAAAAAACTCACCATTCTGCAGCAAGGAATGAACAGAATTCAAAACATATGCAACCAGTATACACTAGACACTATCCACAAATAGTCGTATTCATAACTAAACATGCCAATAAGGAATATAGATGTAATATTAGTTCATTGTCAAAACTCAGACTCTATAAGAAAGCTCACCAACCTTTCCACTTTTCTCATTCAAAACAAACCATCGCCTACCCCAACCATTACCTTTTGCACTCTTTTTCAGTAAAAATCCTGCAAAAATTTTTGAAACATTTATAAAGATTGAAAGCATAAAGTAACAAACAGGCTGCAAGTATGCTCTCTAACCATGCCTACAGAAAACAGAGAAAAAAAAATGGTCTAATGCACAAGGTTCCCAGTGAAGTACGTGGAAAATAACACAGCCTTACCCCACTATGTTGTAGAGATGATGATTTTGTGGTCAAATTTGTGACCAATGAAGCAGCCTTATTGTTGCACTAACCCTCTTACAGAAAAAAAGAGTATAGAACAAATCAAGAGATTACAATAGAGTCCTTAAAGTCTCTATTCTTCTGTATAAGGTGCAGGTACGTGCTCACAGAAAGGATTAAAGCAGACAGGTGTACGAGACAGACAGAAAGACAGAGAAAAGTTAACAGGCACAAAAAAATATATTTTCATTCAGCAAGGAGGAAAACTGCAATATTTTTTGGGCTATAAAACAACTTGCAATTAGTTAGCTGCAGGAAATCCATATTTCCATTTCCGACATTTAAAAGCTAGTCATCCACCTGAAATTGTAATAAAGCCTATGATGCATAATTTATGAAACTGGGCAGTGGAATAATTCATTAACAATTTTTTTGAGTCGCGATGTAAAGAACACCAATTTCAACTAGATGGTAGGGCACACATAAATAATGTTACGTATTTGATATCTAGAATAATTAATAGCCCAAACAACTTTCATTTAAAGACAAAAGCGACTTTCACAAGGACACCTATTCTAATAATCACCATTCAGGACTGCAAGAGAGTCTACTGCACATTCTACACTTCCAATGGCAAGGGATATGTTGAACACTGGCATCTCAAAAATACCAGACAACTCTTCGATGTAAGCTTCCTTTTGTGTTTTTTATGATAAGCAAGTTCCCATAATTTAAGGAAAAAAATAGAAAAGGAAAAAAAATGAACAAATGCTGTTTTATTAAACCAATGACATTAGGTGCCAAAAGTTTCTGAACAAACCAGCCGTTATCTCCCCATCAACCCTGGCAATCTTCAAGCTAGATCCCTCTTGTCCTTTATCGCCAGTTTTCTCCTTCATTGATTTTAAGCTGCTCCCGCTTAGTTGACCACCTGTCTGTGGACCTGTTTCCTAAAGAAGGAATCAGGCAATTGGAGGGTTTTTTTCTAAAGAAGTAATAAAAGACAATAGACACTGATAAATCTAAGTGCACAAGAATTAAAGCAAGAACCACAACATAACAAAGCCCATACCCTATTTAAAATCGATTGCTCTGCTTCTGATGTTTTTTTTGAAGTCCGACTCTTTTGCTCTTCTTCACGGCGCTGCCTTTCCATCCTGACATTTCAAAAAGAAAGGAACAGAGAATTATGATTCACACCTGCCACAGTCAAATCATAATTTTAATAGTTTTACTCAGACTTTTAGTCAATTCCAAACTACACAAACTTAAAATTTCATCTGTTCTTGCAAATTCTCTTTAGTGTTGTACTTGTACGTTCAATTTCAGTTAACAGGGGAAATGATACCTAGATGCAAGTAAGACAAATCAAGTGTAGACCTCCCATGTTATGCGCCAGATCTAACCAAATTAAGCAGCAATACTACCTTTCTTAGTAACAAAAATGGAAATATCATGTTGCAGAAAATTTTCCATCAAGTGGTTTAACTCTCCATCTGAAAAGCATTTTTCGTTTAGAAATCAGTAAGATCTCAAAAAGCACATTACAAAAGTTTATTGAATGCTCTGACCATTTTAAATAATATGTTCTTTTCAGCCATAATTGACAAGTACTCCAATTACTTCAAATCATGGATGAAAAAGTTGATAATGATATAAGTCATGGCCGTATTATGAGTTATGTATCTGGATAGGACATAACATGGCCAAAAGAAAATTTGTGAAGCAGCACAAAATGATTAGGGGAAAAAATCAGTGGTTAAATCGGCCATATCTTGTATCGCTTGATACTTCATTCCGTGCTTTGAACACGTAGCCAAAAGTTTTGTTTAGCATGCTGTGATGCGCAGGGTATAGGTAACTTCAGATATTTAGTCCAGCAACTCTTTTTCTTTTTTTTTTTTCTTTTGTGTTTTCTCATCCATAAGACATTGTAAGTGATTACGCCATCACAAGCACTTAAATGCAAATCTCTAGAATTCAAGGTGTTATATCAACATGTTATGCCTTATTTTGGTTCTCTCTATATAAATGAACAATAATATTGCAAGCATACCGTCTCTGCACCAAACGAATGAAGTGCTGAGGGGGTACAAATGCACGCTCCATATCAACTAAGGCAACCACCATGTTTTTTGCTTCAATTTTAAAACCATCTAGTGCAGCAGTTGCAATTGCTACAACCTGCTTTCATTCAATGACAATCAGAATTAGCCAACACAATACGAGTTCTAGTCATTCAATTGTGTATACACATTAACCTCTCTCTTAAAAGAAGGGTATCTTCCAAGCCCTGGTGTAGCATTTGCAGCTTGAGAAACTATATCCACCAGCACATGGTGCACCTAAAAATCATCCAAGAATCAGTACAGAGAATTACAGAGAAAGAAATAGATGAATTTCTTCAAATCTAAATCAGTGGTCATAATGAGGAACATTTCTGCTTAGCCCTGAAGCGGGAAGCCCCTTACAGCCAATAAATTGATGGTGAATGGGCATTATAACAAGAAGATCCACAATGTGATATTTTCTTATTATCTTGTTACTATTGTAATCACACGAATTTAGGGATTTGATATATATAATTAGAATAACTAATATTTGAAATATACTTTTTTTATAATGCTGTTTAGTAGGTTTTTTATGGGTTTTATTAATCTTAGGAAGTATCTGGTAGGATTCAAGTAGGATTGAGAATTTTAGAACTCACACCCAAGCATTTGTAAGCCTATGCAAGGCCCTCATTCCTTATGTTCATCCAACAAGCAATGAATGAATTAAAAACTTCCTTTAGTCCAGATTTCCGTTCCTCATTGGGTTCCCCCAATTAGTTTCTGTTCTTTCCAAATCTCTTCCCAAATTGTCAAGTTCTCATCCCAATTCTCCTAATTTCTCTACTTCTCCCATCTCATCCCCTTCATCTATATCTATTCTATTGTTGGGTTTTTCCTACATCATAAACATTCTTACCAACTTCCATTTAAGCCTTAGGCGGAGTACATCAATTAATATCAATATACTACAATGTTGAACAAGACATGCATCTATATTTTAATTCTGTTTTGTGAGCGATAAATACTCACATCTTACATAACAAAGTTGCACAGACATCTCACATCAAAAATTTGGATAAGATTCTAGATTTTCAGACCTCTGTCTCCATCATGCATACCAACCACTGAGCAGGCATCCAAAAGAATTAATATCATTTCAATGCATCATCCAAATGACCTATTTCTACACATCTTCTGCACATTACAAGAAATATGGCAGACATCCAGTTGCATCCTACTTCTAAAGCTGTGAAGGCCAACATCCCTTTGAAATACAACTGAAGACATCTACTCAGGTAAATAAAAACAAAAAATCACAATCCAGGGAACCAGAAAATCTGGAAACTGCTTTATGAGAAAAGGGTCAATGCCCCTCAGAGAGAAGACAGATTAAATTTATATTTTTTTATAGAGGTATAAAATATGCATGGAATATCAATTTTAGAATATTTTTCAATGATTTAGAAAGATATCAAAATTAATTTTGATAAAATTGGCTAAAAGTTTTCAAATAAATAACAGATTATTAAAGATGGCCAAATTTTATAATATACCACACTTTTTATGTTGCCATGAGAAATAAAAAGGTTGGGTCCACAGCATTCGATACTGACATATATTGCTTTGTAGGATTGATATCGATACGGCTAAGATCAGTAACAATACTGATACTAATACTGGAAAACTGTCCCAATAGATCATCATATTAGCTAACACGGCTAGCACATTGGCCAATATATGGAATATCAATAGGGATTGATGATATGTATCGACAATCCCTATTGATATTCCATATATTAGCTAACACGGCTAGCACATTGGCCAATATATGGAATATCAATAGGGATTGNTAGGTCCACAATATCCGATACAATATATATTACCTTATAGCCATAATATTGATACAGGTGGGACCAATAACGATTCTAATATGGATGTTTTGATCAATGCAAAAATGAGATCAAGCGAATAGGACATGGACAAAGAGAGAGGAGGTTGCTGTTATCACTAGAGGGGGGAGGGAGAGTGGAAGCCTTGAGATGGTGAGAGTTTGTTGAGTGGCAGTGGGAGAGAATGACGTGGTTTGAATCTGGGCCTCCGGGGAGCTTCATAGTTGGGTATTAAAGGTTGGCAATTGATAAGTAACCATTGGCCAAGATAGAGAATTCTCATAATAAAAACTAAAATAGAGAAAGTTATGCAGTAGGGAGCCCTACATATAGAGACAGATACTTTTATTTACACAAACACAAAGAAGACATGTTTACCACCATCACTCACCTTTGTAAATGTTTCATCGTATGACACTTTTCACAAGCTGCCTCAAATCAAGAGATACATATCAGGGAGTGTTAGGCTTCCAAATCAAATCTTAAGGGAAACACAACTCCCGATTCTGCCCATTTTTTTTTGCTTACCAGTAAGAAATCCATTACACCAAATGGGTGCCAACCATAACATACATGCCAAAATATTACCACAAACTTGATAGCTAACTGATAATACCCCCAAGAAAATGTTTAGTTACATCTTTGAATTATAAAACTAAGTACCTATCACCAATGAAAAGAACAGTTTCTCTACATGATAAATCTAATCTGACTGTAACCAGTTCAGAAAATTTAACCCACCAAGGTAACAGCATCCTGGCACTCTCACTTAGCTACACCACTCTCCCCAAGGAAATCAGATGAAATCCAAAATGAGGAAAAAAATACTTCCCCAAAACAAATTTGACAGCCATAGCATCATAAAAACATTGAGCCTATTTGGCCAACTAAAAATAAGTGTTGTCCAAATAAAGTTTCATGGGCACATACAAGCCGAACTGAGCCAAATCTAATGTGTTCAACTTGTTTATTTATTTTGGTAGGGCTCGAGCTCCAGCAGAGCCCTACCTTTGTTCAAGCCTATTCATTTAATATTGAAATATATATATGGAAAGAATTTGAGCATGTTCATGAACTTTCTTAGATATAAAAATTTCCATTTAGTGCTACAGTTTATAATTGTAGTTGATTAATATGTTATTGTATATTAATTTTGCACTAAAATGTTGGTTAGAAATGAATACTTTAACTAAAAAAATATTTACATACTGCTTAGAAAAGATTTCTCTGCAATGCAGAGTGTAAGGTTGAAGCATATAACACTCTCCAAACCCCACAATATGGAAGTCTTATACACTTGGCTACTCTTTTCAATTAACTATAATGAAAAATGGTTGCCAACTAATTAAAGTGTTTTGATGAAACAGGCTTTTGAAACCACTGGATAATCATTTACCAAAATTTTAATGAACTGGATTATGTGTACCCTTTACTATGTCCTAATTAAACATTTTATCTCAGCAGTATATAAAAAAATGGATAAGTAAACGAGCTTCTAGCAAGATGAGAACACCTGTTTGTGTTCAAGACATCAAGCTTGTTCATTCAGCTTAACAAATGAACAAAAACAAGTTCTTAAAAAGCTTGCGTATATTGTTCACCAAGCATAGCATCACTTACACCACTATACAATTGCATCTGAAAGTATTGCAAAAAGTATACATTTTAAGGTACTCTGTGAGCAAAATTTTCCATTGACTATAGATGCATCTTCAAGCCTTCTAAAATCTCATTTCAGCTTCCTGTGATGCTGAAAGCTTTTTGTGGCCAACAAGTCCTATTTGGCCCAACTTCGAGAAGGTGCTATGGAATAATACTTCAGAATATTGAGCAAGACACTTGTCTATAACTTGTTTTCAATATCAAAAACTCCTCGGAACCACATAAGCATTTTTGGGTAAGTATTGTTATCGCTCAAAATTATCGCTAGCTATAAGTACCATCAAATGAAATATCAGCCAATATATATTAAAATTAAGGGATACAATGCCGCAACAAAATTGTAATAAATCGTCATGTCAATGATATATCACATTTTATCAGCATTATATCTTGCTATTTTCCAACTAGGTTCCAACTTAAAAAAATAAATTTATGGCCAATATGATGTTACCTATAACCAAATAAAGATAGCATTAGTGATGTGCATCCACCGACGCATTATGTGCCTCCTCACAGAAGGCTTGGGCCAAGTCCACGGGATTGTGAATTTAATTGGAAGAATGGACAAATTTGAAATGAGTATAAGCATTTAGAAAGTCCAAGAAGGAAAGGGTTTCTACCTTTGCTAACTCAGAGTCCAAATCATCATTGAAATCTACTGCAAACACTATTTGACTCATTATAGGACGATTTCTATCATTTTGTTGTTTGTTTTATAAGTTTTTTATCGGTTTCCTAGTTGATTGGATTACTTCTTTAGTTGGATAGCATATTTTCCAAAACAGATGAATTGTTATCCAGTTGTATTTTCAGTTTTTTGAATAAGTTGAATCTAGTTGAATGTAATATCATTTGTTTCATGATTGGGAGTGTTCCCTAATAGTTAAATTAGGTATGTATGATTGATAATATCATTTAAACTGAAACCAATGAAAGATGAAAATGAGACCCCCTGTCTTTTTATAGGAAGTACGCTCCGTAATGCACCTTAGTCGCCCGAGCATACTAGCATGAATTTACTCTTGTTTCTTCATAAGTAGCATACTTGATAAACATGACCTTTATCTCAGGTAGCAAAATGCCGCCCCCCTTCATGCTTTCAATGTAACGAGCATCTACTCAACTTGAGATTTCTAGCTTGTCTCTCGCACCAGGAAGGTCACCCCTTCATGTATGACATACAAAATCCCGTCTCTAATGCAACCATAGGTCTCAATCTATGTCCCAAAACTATCTGCTCTATCGAGCCTTTGGCCCTTGTTGGATAACATCCACTCTGCACCTGCCCTAGTGAGACTCTAATTCCCCCTCGCAATATCCCTAGAGCCTGCCCCCATCACAAGATAGCTCAATTAAGTAATATGTAGCACCTCATACCGCTACGACAAAAATCAACTTCCCCTATAGAGGATATTAGATTTTTATGGAATTTTCAAAGTATACGTTGGACTTCCCCAACTTTCATAGTAGTGTATCCAAGTTTTCTACAATCCCAAATTTCTGACTAAATTCACAAAAAAATTCAAGGGTCCGAGAAAAGTTATTAAAAAATTATTTCGATGGCGTTATTGTTTGACTTATAAATTTATTATTCTGACCCCAATTTCCCAGTAGATTTAGGAGTTGTTTTAAGCCCAGGATTACTTATGGATAGCTTATTCTCAAAGTCAGATGAGTCTTTATCCAGTTGTATTTTCAGTTTTTGGAATAGGTTGAATCTAGTTGAATGTAATATCCTTTGTTTCATGATTGGGGGTGTTCCTCAACAGTTAAATTAGGTATGACTATTAATATCATGTCTACTGAAACAAACGATAGAGGAAGAATGAGTCGCCCTGCCGCACCCATCAAAACATAAATGCAGGATGAAACACAGGTTTACTATCATCAGCATAAAAAAGTTACCTCATCAACACAAAGACGTGATGGTTCTTTTGCCAGTTCAAGGACAACTCTTATTAAGGACCTAAGCCCCTTTTCTGGAGATATAAGATATGGCTGATAACCATCTGCTTCTAGAACAATCTGATCCAAAAATAACAGGTCAGTGGGAAAACATTATGCTCCTGGGAACAAATTGTTTCGTGATAAACATGGAAGTAGAAAGTCTCCCTACAGCCTCTACAGAGACACGGGTACCCATACACAATCCAACCAGAGAAGCAAAATATAAGAAGCCCTTTCTCTGTTGGAGGACTAGTAGAAAATAAGAGAAATTATACCCTTTTAACACTGTTGATGTCAAAATGTCTATCCAATGGGATCTGCTTAATCCTGTTAGGAAAATTGCCCTCAAAACTTGCAACGATCTTCCAACCATTACCCTAACAAGAATTTTGAAGAGAAATCTAAGCCATAGGCATCACGCAGACAACTAGCTGATTTAACAACTAATAGAACAAGAACCATTTGGAGATTTCATGCAGAAAAACAAACGCTCATCCATACATAACCATACAAACATAAAGAAATACCCATGAATGTGCCACCAAGAAATTGAAACTGCCCACCTCACCACCCATGATGTTCCGAAGAAATTTCTCCTCAAATTCACGACAAAGTTCCAACGCTAAAGCTCTTGTACCTTCAGCACTACTAACCATTGATTCACCAAGTTTTACCAATTCATCCTGAACAATTTGAGACTTCCCCTGAAGCCTGCAACAAGTTGTGACCAATGCTTAATTGCATGTATAAGTTCCATGCATACACATAAAGATTAATTCCAACATATCTTAATGAAAAGGGATGAGAGGAAGTGCCCCTTGGGAGAGGGACAAAGTCACAAGGAAAAATATAGTCTATGAATTCCTGGCTAAAGCAGGGGAGGAGAAGGAATTTTTTTTCAAAATGAAAAGAGGAAAAAAATCCACCATTATCTGCTCTCTCTTTGACCATTGACCTGATTTATAAAGAAATGCTATGTGAAATAACTGACATACTTTTCCGACAACAGAGCTTCAGATCAAGTATATCTCATCAATGTTTGAATTGAGCTCCACATTCATCACTTATGTGCTATTATACAGTGCAATAGAAGATGATGCTCTTTTTCAAGCAGACAAAGACAAAGTTATAACCAGTCATCCTAGTTTTGTAGTAACATTTTGACCTCTTCTATGTCCTGAAAGGTAAATAGCCTTCTTCATATGTATGTAAAAACAACTTACTGTGGCCCCTAACCTCATTAGAAACGCAACCAAACCCCACAAATAGAGGCCTTTTCCATCCTTTGTCTTATTTTATACATTACTACACGTCTGATCAGTCAATTATGAACCTCAAAATATTCTACACATACAATATTCTGTCATTAGTGCCTTTTGTTAAACCTTGATTGTAAATCTTAGCCAAAAGAAAGTATAAAATCTGGTCCAGGATCGTAAATATTACTCATTTTGCTTTCTTGGTTCCCTAGTCCTTCAGCTAGAATAAAAAGCCAATTCTTCGCACGACTATTTCCTCTTGCAATATAACACTTGTGACAAAACAAAAGGTAGTCTCGAGGTGGACAACTCAGTTGTCGTGAATTCCACCAGTGTTAGATATAAATATAAAATGGTGCACTTATGACCTAATAAATGAATTCAAAACAATATAAAGTTAACTTTAAAAAAATGAAGTATATCAATATTATAGTCATGTGTACCCAAAAAATAGTATATCTACTAAAAATATATAAATCCTCCTAAAACAAAAGCAAAAAAAATGGGACAAAAAAGCAATAGATACAATTGAGTATATAACATCAAATTGATCCAAAAACAGCCAATAACACAGGACATGCAGAAGAGGATATCACAAGAGCCTTGACAGAAAACAATATATTGAGGAACTTTGCCAGGAAAAAGAGCACACGATGTTGCTTAAGATGGACAGAATCTGAAAAACAGAAACAGGGGGGAGAAGCAAATACCCAGAGAGGAGATTTGGAAGCCTGATTTTCATACGTTTACGTATTTGGCTAGCTAATACTTCCACCAAAGCTACTCTTCCAAGCTTTCGTTGAGGGGCACCAGTTAGAATAGACTTGAGGCTTTCGCTCTCAGCTCGCCAAGCAGTTTCTAGAGAATTCTCAGCTCCAGCATTCCCAGGCTGTGAAGTAGCTATGGAAACAGACTGACCAATTAAAGCAACCCATGGGATGTCAGATGTATTTCTTGGTCCTTGGCCCAAAAGGAGAGACTGGACTGCAGCAAGAGCTTTTGATTCTGTTGCTGCCTGATCTATTTTACTAATTACACCAATTGTTCTCGTTCCTTCAAACAACAAAGAAAATATCAACAATTTTTTAATATAAACTCACATAAAAGTAGCAAAGCATTTAACATGTTCCCAGCTAGCAGAAATTGTAGCATAGATATTCAAGAACACAGCAGAACTCAACACATGTAATAAACTCACCCTCGGAATCATATTCCTTAGCAGTTCTTAGTGGCTTATATGAAGAAACTTCTGGCGCCTGAGCAGCAGGAATTATCACTAGCAAGATTGCGTCATTATGCCGAATATACTCACTGATCTAGAGACAGGGCATAGAAGAAAATAAGATCCCTCATGCACAAAAGATACATCTGTATCTAAAGAATCTTAGAATTTATCAACTACCTCATAACAGTTCATTACCCTTCAACTTAAGATAAATATAATGCACCGACTTACTATAGATTCATCCATAATCCGTTGATCTAATCCAGGCAGATCAACTAATTTCAATGGTGGAGCTGAACAAAGAAAACAACAATTATCACAATAAACTTGTTGGAAGAAAAGGAATAATTGCACAAAATAAAGAAAAACAAGTGACATCAACAACAGCATAGTCTAAATTCTCCAAGGCACTGAAGTAACATATATGTCAATCAGAGCTCACAGAATTTATAAACCATGTCCCACACAAGGACAATAAACCAAGGACCAACCTGTACCAGTGCTAAGCTTCAAATATATCTCGTCACGACTCTTTCCTGATGAACCCTTGCTAAGTCTATCCTGTAAAGAATGTCTAAGAGCACCTATGAAGAATCAAAATGAAAAGAATGAGGGGGATTGATAGCTGTAATCTGCAAAACACTGCAAGATTACATCTCTGCAATATACAAGTTAGATGCTAAAACAATAAAATGGAAAAAGAAAACACAGACTATATATATATAATTAAGAAGAAGCCTCACTTGCAGAAACAGGCTGAGATTTGTTGTCAATTTGTAAGACAATGGATTTACTGTTCAGAGAGCTATCTCTATTCAAATCAATGCTTATGGGAGCTCGAGTGGCACCATTTTCACCAGTTGGCTGTCCAAGATAATGATAATTATATTAGACAGAATACAGCTGATAATGATAATTATATTAGACAGAATACAGACTAGTTCCTGAAATACATTAACTCAAATACAAGTGAAGACAAAAACTAAAGCTTCACACTGAAATAAATCTCACCAAGACGGGATGTCCGATCAGACTGTTCAACACCGCTGACTTTCCAGCACCCTGAGCAATTTATTCACAAAGTGGAAGCTTTTTCTTAACTATTTTCTTCAGCAGATGATGAAATAGATGCACAACAAATGTACAATTGTATAAAATAGTGGCAGCTCAACACTTAACCAGTAAATATTGACCCATCATCATTCACAGAGAGAACATACCAAGACGGATATTCGGTGGAAATATATAAACCAAACCATCCCAAAAATAAAAACTTTTCAACTAAAAGGGGCTGGCCAAATGGATTCTTCACCACCGTTGATCAACTCTCTAGGTTGTTTCCTCTGCTAGCTCCAAATATACAAGATTATACTAGAGCATCTGTTTCAAGCTTCTCTTGGTTCACTTCTTCACTATTATAGTTAGCTTCCTTCACCCAATTAGAACCCTTATAAATCCACTAGATGGTCTTAGCCTCACATTATTCCATCAACACAACCCAAACTTCCCCATGTAATATAAATATAAATCCTTTCTCTTAGCATGCCCACACATCCATCTTAACATCATCTGCCACAGCCATTTTTCAAACATCTGGATATTTAACATCCCCATGCATCACTCCAGAGAAAATGGACAGCCTAATAGCCACCTTAGGGTTTTTACCTTTGAGTTTGAACAGTACTTTTGAAATAAATACATAAGTAAATAAACAAAAATTCAAAATTAATAACCAAGATATCAAAGAGTACAACCAACAGTTAATGATTATTAAAGAAGCAAGCATAATAAAACCAAAAGCTAGCATGCTTTTCTTGTGCAATTCTCTTTAATTGTGTGATCTGTAGTAAAGTATTTACAATGACACTGAAGGATATTTGATCAAAAAGTCACAAAAAGGCAAGAAATATTCAACACAATTACGCTAAATTTTCTTCTTGGATGGCTTACTAGTCATTTAATGCCAAACTTCTAGGTTAGCTTCTCTTTTCAAAAAGATGAACCTAGGACAAACACGGTTTCCTTCATCAACTACTTTTAGAATGAGCTTTCAAAGCTTTTCTGGCAAAAGTAACAATTTCAGCTGGACAAATTGTCCAAGAAATTGAAGCTGGAATTTAATGAAATTTTCCATCTAGGAAAAGTCTCACTAAGTCATTATACTTCAAAAAACTTGTATAACAATCCATTCTCATAATACTTCTGCAAAACCTTGAGATGAGCCTAACAGATGCTTGATTCTTTCCTCGCAAATGCAGAATCATGGAATCAAAACAATTCTTATCCCAGAATCAAATTTGCAGGGTGTTTCTCTTGTAACAAGTACTAAATCTACCCTAACCTTAATTCCTGGTTTTACACCTTCACTTCCATCATAAGTTGCAATCTTTTCATGAAGGGATCTCATGATGAAAGATAAATAAGCTGCCTAATCAAGGCAGAATCCAAGAATACATGCTTGGAGAAAACAATGTCATGTTTCCATATATGCTTGAGCTAGGAAGGATAATGTTTGTTGAATCCAGCATAGGTATTCCTAGGTTATTCAATCGTTTGACCTGTAGAGATGAAGAGTCGCTTGAGTTGCAACATGAGTTTTGTCATATTTATATATATGGAATCAAATTTTTTGAGGAAAACATTTCATGATACAAATGGTTGGATATAGGAGAGAAAATTATGATTACTATATCTAATCAGCACCACTGATAAACTTAGTTTTCTTTTCTCTTAAAACAGCAGTTAGTTTTGGACGTTTTGGTAGTGGTTCATCTTAGTAGTATACCCTACAAGACAATTGTGCTGGATTTGATGATTTGTTAGCTGTGTATACCCTTATTCAATTATTAAAAAAAACCATCCATATTTCTCATGCTTAATTATATTCTTTATTTGCATAATAAAATCCCCAAATTTGAACAATGCGACCATAAAATCATGATGAGCTTATACATTTGAGTTCTAGTAATTTAGCTTGCAAGCACAGATCTCAAATATCACTGGTCATACACTACTATGGAATTTTAGAGGAAGCGTTGCTTGCTTGTCAAACAATAAAAGTTGTGTAAATAATCCTTATACTTGAGAAGCCTTCACATCTCATGTGGGAATCGTTGTATTTTTTGATATGACAAATTTGATTGAGTCATGAATAAATCCTCAAATTAATAGGAAAAATCACAAGTGGTGGTATGAAGTTTTCTTATGTGAACAAAGTGTTGAGTAAGTGTAAGTTTCCTTCCTCATTTTTCTTTCTCCATATTTTTTATGAGTGTTGGAGAAAGTGTATATGACTCATTTTCTTCCTCCAATTTATATGATTGTTGGACAAAGTAAGCAGACATGTGCTGCTTTCTAAGTATTAGAATAGTCATTCAAATGAGTACTAGTACACAAAATTTGAAAACTATGTTATTACTTTGGTTTTTTGAAAACCAGTAAGTCCAAAGGCAACTACGACTCTAAGATACTTGTGTGGATACCACAAAGACAGGATGCTTGGTTGGCAGGCCATCATCAATTTGAGCAATGCATTTTTGCATCAACTTATCTATTTTATTTTACGTATACGTCATAAAGAACTAATCTTAAACTTACATGTTGTAACATTAAATCTTTGCATTTTATATATCATTTTAATCAATTAAAAGGAAGATCCTCACATCAAAAATCAAAAAGCTTTGAAATTCAGCCATACTTCTAATATTGATTTCCTTATAGTTCAGTCAAAAGGAACAAGAAGAATAATACATATTTTCTTTTGATAATATGAAATTAAAGGTGTCATCCAGGGAAGGTATTATGATCTATGGGCAAATCACCAAATATATTAAATTATAGACATTGCACCTCGGAAATTAGCCAAGCAGCAAAACCTTGCCTACTCAGGGGAAAACCCTAAATATTTGTTCACATGCATTTCAAAATGGACAGCAATAAAACTGCTCCAACCTTGAACTTTTAATTATTCAGTTTTGTTAGATAAAATTGATCCAAAGAAAAGTTTAGAATAAAAAAGCTCCAACCTAAAAAGTTCATAATGAAAATGATATTTTTATTCGAAATAAACATTGATTAACTTGGAACTGTTGAGTTTACTTGTATCAAATTGTTTCTGAGGGTTCATTTGATGGAGGGTTAACAAAGTATCTACCATAATATAATAAATGGAAATATACCAATTCTTAGATCAACTTGAGAAGTTTTATTGGAGACTTTTATATATATATATTCCAATGGGTTTTCATCTTTCGTTAGTGGAAATTTTTTGATGTAATGAGTAATAGGTTATGGTTGTTTGCTGTTCAAGAATATATA
>JAODPA010156233.1:0-14574 GCA_025585075.1 Nepenthes mirabilis
GTATGGGTATACTTCGGGCATCGACCCAACTAATCAAAATATCCATCAATATTTAATTAATTTATATTACACCAAAATTATCGAAAATAATAACAAATATTTTCAATTAAATCGGATAAAAAATTGGGATATTATATTCTCCCCTACTTACAAAAATTTCATCCTCGAAATTTAACGAACCTCAAAATTTAACAATTGCGGTAATGTTTTCAAATTCTTCCTAGCGTTCCCAAGTCACTTCCTCGATTAAGTGACTTATCCTAGAAAACCTTAGCCATTTGAATTGTTCTGATCCTTATTACCCGATACGTTCTGTCAAAAATCTAAATTGAAGCCTTATTATGAGACGAATTCTTTTTTAATCTCCCGATGACAACTCAACTCGATTACATACTCACCTCTACAATCGATGATATATGGGGGATTTCATGCTAATCCACCAAATTCAAAGGCTAACCAAATTTGACAACCTTTTCGCCTTAGTTCAAAACCTCAAACAGGCGAATAATTCTTACTTTAATTTACTCTAAGCTTCGAAAATGATCATTCATTTTGAGCCTCAAATTGAACTTTAAAATATATGGGTTCACACATTCTGCTGCGAAACTTTGATTATTATCTAACTGTAAATCATTCAATTGTAATTCACCATCATATATAATTTAATTTGACACCCAAATTCTCTGATCAAGTTCCTACAGGAATTGGACTTGACTAAGATTTTGGCATAAACTTCAAATCGCAATCAAACCTTAAAGTCGATATACTTTATATTCTCATTATTTCGTTGGTATGTCGCAATCAAATCGACATATCCTTAAAACACATGATCCAAATTGGCAATGAATGGACAACTTATCAGCTAATCAGTAAATACCTACATCGTAGACACAACCATTCACTTTAAGCCTCAATCATATCCTGAGACCTATGAAAGTTGCGAGCCCACACACACTTTCACTCTTTTAATTAATCGTTTATTTGCGTATTAAAGATCTTTCAATAACCTACATCCATTGACTCCTGTTGAACACCTAGGTCACACGACAGCCATTGGCCGAAGAAAAATTCCAAATGTATCAACACAACTAAGGCAATGTCCTTAATCCTCATATTATGATTAACTTAGGAGACACAATTGAGATGATCATCCAATAATTCGGCACATTCTCAAATCACTACCTAAGCTTTGAAACCTAAATACTCAACAAACTTATTATCTTGTTGGCACACCAACAAGCTATCCTATTTGACCCACATGTATTACCCAAATTCATAATAAATGAATCGTCCTCAAAAACTAATCCACAATTATTTATACACCCAAAATCTTTGTCGTTCTAAAGATCCCAAAGCAAAATCACGATGACTTCTTATCTCATAATTTCATAGTTCCAATACTTCGAATACATCTCTTCCTTGTGACATAACTTTTCAGATCCTTAAAATCATTAACAATACTATCTCTAAAAGCAGTACCTAAGTCCTCAAAACAAAGACCTTAATTCCTAACTCCAAACCACAGGTGGAGTAGCACTGATCATAGACTTCTCCCCCACTTAATCTAAGGACAACTACCCACATATGATGCAGAAAAGATATAATTCTAAATCTTTTTCAAAAGCATCATATTCTACTACGATTCACTTGACCCATAAGGGGTCAACCCAAAGGGTAAGGTTGACAAATTACCCTCTATTCCTCGAAAACTACCCTCATATACCTCATCCCAACTAACACCGATTGTCTCCTAGCCAAACGTCTTATGGACAATGCTAATCCTCGAGGAAACACTTAAAGGATGTTTTACTGGATTTAGTTAAACCAAAGAGAATTGCACACCTTCCCGACAATAGTCGATCTTTCTCAGTTTAGCTATCGCTCAATCCTCTATGGAGCCACATTCATTCTATTAGAGAAATCACATGCCCAACATACTATTCCCTTAACCAAACTCACATTCTCTTTTCAGTTGAGCACATGGCTAACCATCTTTTGCAATCCATGATACAATCCTCGAATAGAGTTCATACACCCTTATGATTCTAACAATTCATCAATGAGGTCATCACAAAATTGACCTAAATATGACCGAAAAATTTAATCCATAAAATCCACAAAATGCCAACAAACCAATAGAATCCTAATGCGTTATTGGAACTCATAATGGCTATATCTTAATTCTAAAAGCTACCGTAGACATAATTCTCGATTATCTACAATTAATAGCACTATGGATACAAATTATCCTTAGGAAAGATGAAGCCATTGCAATAGATCAAACGAACTACCTATTTATTTCCCAATGTCAACTTATCAGGCCATTCATCTCTCAGCAATCAAGTTTTAATCATCCACATGTAACCTTATACGTCATATTACCTTTCCCAAAAGTCCTAGAGCAGTTCATAACAGGCATTAAACTGATACTTTCTCGATTCTATACAAAATCCTCAGATATCATAGTTGATCCCGACATAACCTCAAATTATTGATTAATAGTGAAATCAGCCGAATCCTTTCCTTTAAGAAACACCTTTAAATACATTCACAACCCAAACTTCTTAGTGACTACAAGATGACTGGCAAATGTGGTCTAACATGCTACGTAAACTTGACACATATCCTCATTAAACGATTTACGAACAAAACGATACTAATTCCGTCGCCATTCGGTCATTATGCTTCATACTCATAGTTCCGCAATCAGATTGCAAAACATAATATCCTACCAATATAATCTGTGCCATCGTGGTGACTCACCATCCAAATAATCCTCAATATTATATCAAGGTTTGGCACCACAACTATGGTCAAATCAATCTAATCAATTATGTATATATACCCAAAAAAATATTACAGACCTCCATACAGTTAGTATAAAATCTATGATCCTCAAATAATGAATAAACTTTTGAAACACAAATAAAATATAGATTCAAAATCCCAAAACAATACATATACTGAAATGTCAAGATTTGAGAATCTTTCCTTTCACCACGGTAGACAACACCTCAATACTTGTGCCATCGTCGTAGAACCTTGATCTAATGCACTGGACTTCTCCATCCGACTCATGGAATATAGACAATCCATAATCATGCGGTCGAACTGTCCACAATTGAGACATACTCCCAAAAATTTTATCGAGATAAAATATTCATCCATAGAGTATCCACAACATATCCTATGATATCTTTTTATCCTCGAGACCCATGACTCTTTTCACGTCAACCACCCAAGGTCGATTTTACCTTCTATCTTATATGGGGCAACATCACCATATCTCCTTCTGAACATTAGATCACCGTAGACACCATCTCAATTATCAAGATTCATCTCTCAACCTCTATAGGATCCGAGCTACCTAAATGTTTAGGCACTTAATCATTACTACATAGATTATAAATCGATATCCTTAGATTTGTTATACTAGAATTGACTCTAAATCATATTAACCTCAAGCCATCGATTTCACCTTATTCATCATACTTGATCATCATATTAAGTATCCATTCTTAGCAAATTACTAGCCTGAAAATCTCAACCCATAGCCGATAGAACTTAAACTTTGAACTAAAATCGATTACTTAGGCGTCGAATCGATGTTGATGTACTCAAACACTAGTTCAACATCGATTCAATTTAAACCTTAAGGCGCCTCCAAGCAACTTCTTCCTCTTGACCTCGTGGTCGACCACCACCATGAGTAGACCCTCGTTTAGGAGTCAATGCTAATATTCTTTATGAAATAAAAAAACACGGGTTAGATCGTGCTTTGGATACTAAGTATGATGCATAAGTTAAACAACCAAACTTAATCACTATTCCTAACTTAGTTCTAGTCTAAGTTAGCCAACTAGGATAACTAAAACTATCTGTGAAATCCCGAAATCAAAAAGGTATAAAATCAGAATAAAATATTACTACTTAAAATCGGAGAATTTTGTTGAAGACTAAACCTTGAGGGTTTTGATGAAACCGGAATGACTTTACACCACTAGAAGGCCGGATCACTTCATGGAAGTGCAAGAGGCCGGAGCGAATAATGAAAGTATTGATCGAATTTAAAGGTGTTGACCAGATTTGAAAGTATTGACCGGATTTGAAGGTGTTAATCGGATTTGAAAGTGTTGACCGGATTTAAAGGTGTTGACCGGATTTGAAAGTATTGACCGGATTTGAAGATGTTGACCGAAATTTGAAAGTGTTGACCGGATTTGAAGGTGTTGACCGGATTTTGAAGATGTTGACTTGATTAAAAGGTATTGAGTGGATTTGAAAGTGTTGAACAGATTTGAAAGTATTGACCGGATTTGAAGGTGTTGACTGGATTTGAAAGTGTTCACCGGATTTAAAAATGTTGACCGAATTTGAAGGTGTTGACCGGATTTTGAAGATGTTGACCGGATTTGAAGGTGTTGACCGGTTGGCCGAGTTTGAAGAGAATATTGACCAGCCGAAATTGACTACCGAATTCATGAATAAATTAAGGACAAGCTAAAGACAAGGACCAACTTTGCCGATTGGTTAGAACCCAACTAGATCCCAACTGAATAGAGTAAGTGAACTACCCCGTTGACCGTCTGAGAAGAAGTACCAAGTAGGTGACTCACCCTACTTACTCCCACCAAATCTTTGAGAAGAAGTACCAGAGTAAGTAGCCTACTCCACTTACTCTTACCTACCCTCTGAAAAGAGGTACCGAAGCAAGTGACTTAGCCCACTTACTCTACCTAACCCCTCCTCTATAAATATTCAGCTTTGACCAAGGAAGATAGCGCGAGCAACTAGCGAGAAGAACAGTAAGGAGTAGATGAGAGAAAGCTTCCAGTCAGTAAGAGTGGACAAATGGCTATCAGGCAAGTGTACTTCGGACGTTACTCTTTCTGTTTTTAAGAACATTGCAAGTGTACCCCATTTTAAAGTTCATGCTTTAAGAATATTGCAAGTGTACACCCCCCTGTTTTTAAGTTCATGCAAGTGTACTCCCTATTTTTAAAGCTCATCTTTGAAATGCAAGTATATCTGACTTTGATAAAATTATGTTAAAGTATGTATGATATTGTTCTGATCATCTGAATTAAGGAAGAATTTCTATTAATGCCATGTTTAAAGGAAGCACTGCTCTGCATTCTCATAAAGACTACCGATCGACCTTACTTGTATTAAGTTGTGAAACCAGCATTTATACGGCACTTTTGAAACCGAAAATTTGCCTATGAAAGTTGAACCGCATTTTAAAACCGGAAATTTGCCCATGAAAGTTGAATCGACTTTAGAACATTTTGAAACTGAAAGGTTGCCCATGAAAGTTGAACCGCATTTTGAAACTGAAAATTTGCCCATGAAAGTTGTACCGCATTTTGAAACCGAAAATTTGCCCATGAAAGTTGAACTTCATTTTGAAATCGGAATTTTGCCCATAAAAGTTGAACCGCATGTTGAAACCGAAAATTTACCCATAAAAGTTGAACCACATTTTGAAACCGAAAATTTTCCCATGAAAGTTGAACCGGCCTTAGAGCATTTTGAAATCAAAAATTTTCCCATGAAAGTTGAACTGCATTTTGAAACCAAAAATTTGGGCATAAAAGTTGAACCGGCCTTAGAGCATTTTGAAACCGGCATTTGCACTGTGATTTCGAAACCAGCACTTGTATTGTAAATTGAAACCGGCTTTGTAATGAAATGTATAAGTTCTATGATTTGAAACCGGCTTAAAGTATATGATTTTTGAACTAAGTTCTGTGATCTGAACCGGCTTGAAGTATATGAATTTTGAACTGAATTTAAGATATCTGTACACAATCTCCAAAGGTTTAATAGTTATGTTTCCGATTGATACTGAAAATGGCTTTCAGTAAACGATAAGAAGAAAATGTTTCTGTTTTTGTTATTGTGGACCAAGGACTGATATGCAGTCAGGTTAGGTTATTCGACATGCCTTAGAATGTTATGGTGGTAATCGAGGATAACTCTGTCCATGGAATTATATGTGGTCCGCCCCTCCTCAGGGCGTTATAATAGAAGGGTAGCTTCTGTTCTGTTCTGGCTGACGTCCCCTTGGATTGGGAAAGGATCTCATGAGTTGGGATCATCTGTTCTGTTCTGTCTGTTGCCGTTGATTGTGGGGAGATGTACACAATCTATTCTCGATTATTCGCCCCCTCCGCTAGTAGGGTCTACTAGTTGGGTCATTTACTGATAAAGATGAGATTTCTGTAAAATATGGAGGTAAGACCGACTTCTACTTTCTGAAATATGAGTACAATGATTTCTGATTTTTAAAGTTTGATTGTTTCTATTTTACGTCTATATCGTGATTCTACTTCCTTATGACATTTATTTCCTCATGTTAAACGGTATCTATTTTATTGAGTTCTGTTCTGCATATATGTTTTACTGCATACCTGTATGTACCTTATTAGGTCTCGACTCACTGTTTTACTATTTGTCCCCCATCCAGAGAAGACTGTAGAGTTGTGTTTGACAAGAAAGGCAAGAGCTCAATCTAAAGAATTCCTGAAGATTTAAAGTACTTTTGGAGTTATCATGGAGGAAGTAATCTTGATAGAATATATATAGCAAATTGTAATTGGACCATTACACCTATGTATGCATGAATGAGTTTTTAGGTATGAATATGAAAGCTTCAGCAGATTTTTAGATCGGCTTTCGCTGCATATTTTTATAGATATCTTATATGGGTCCTAGATAGCATCTGTGATCCTGTATTTGCATGTTATGAATATTGTATGCATGTACTGAGTTACGGTACAGGCTATTTATTTCTGTCATGACTAACGGAATCATTTAAGAAAAAAAAATATCCGTTCCGTCACAATTGGTATCAGAGAGATAAGACGCCTTAAGATTTGATCGATCGAAAAGTGGAAGTATAGGTTTGAATCTTTGTACTAAGTTTCTGTTAGAATAGGTCAAGATAACTAAGGTGACTAGAACACTTAATAAATTAGCCCCTAGACTAAGTTCAAATTTTATGGAAATAATGGATACTTTCCTTTCCTTCAACTGACCTTTTTGAGATTTCAATGATAGACGATGGCTAATGAAAGGGGAAAAAGAGATGGCCGGGGCGGTACTAGTACCTCCTATGATCGAGAGGCTGAGTATGTGACCTTGCTAGAAAGGGTGATGCATGTTGTAGAGAAGACGGAGCAGCATTGTGTGGGCCTAGTTCTTGCACTACAACTAATTTCAGCTATGTATGAGAGGTTTAAGGCAGAGAAGGTGCCTAAATTTTTAGAGGAAACAGATCCGTTGAAGGCAGAAAATTGGATTAGAATATTGAAGAAAATACTTACCGTTATCCAATGTTTTGATAGTGAAAGAGTTATTATTGTAACTTATAAATTTGAAACAGAGGTCGATGATTTGTGGACTGGGAAGAAAAGAGCAATGGGATGGTTGGATGAGGAAATTTCTTGGGAGACGTTTGAGGAGGCTTTTTGGGAAGAGTATATTCCCAATAACCTTCAGGATTGGAGGGAAAGAACCCTTATGGAACTTAGGCAAGGGAGTCGCACCGTAGCAGATTATAGCACGAGGTTCATCGAATTGTCTCATCATATACCTTTCATAGGTGAAGATCAATCAAGGATGACCAAGAAGTTCCTACAATGGTTAAATGATGAGATTAGGAATCAATTAGTGACCCAGGAGCTTCAGGCTTATACTGAGGTCCTAGATAGGGCCTTGTTATTCGAGAAGGAGTTAGAGACATAAAAATTACTTGTAAAAAGAGCAGGTAGCTAGGCAAGTCCTGGTAGGAGATCAAATGTAGAATCACCTGAGTCATCCAAGAAAGTAAGAATGGTAGATGTAGAAAAGAGCACTACCGAAGCTTTATCAGTGACTAGTTCAACTGTTATGTGCGCATATTGTAGAAAGAAGCATACAGAAAAACCTTGTTATAAAGCCATAGGAGCATGCTATAATTGTGAAAAGTTGGGCCACCTGATAAAAGATTGCCTGTTGCCAAAGGGACAAAAGAAAAGAAGTCGGTTGTTGTGGCTAGAGTAATGTGATAATAGTGCAAGGCCAGAGACACCCCGAAGGCGGACGAAGGTATTTTGAAATTTTGATTTTGTTATGTGTTTCCTATTCGTCAAAAAAAAATTTTAGAATTATTTCTTGATTGTATAGATATATGTATACTTTGTGAATTTTGTGAGATTTAGAAACTGTAGCATAGATGTGTATACAACTGGAAGAAAGAATGCTTGATTCATTCGGTCGGCATAGCAAATAAGTTGAATTGATGGTTTGGGATTGATTCTTGAGGAAATGCGATAGTAATCAATGACATCGGTAAAAGATGCAGTACCTTAGGTTATGAAATTTTGAGTAAGAGACAAGGTTAAATGAGTTAAGAATGGGTGTTCAGCCTAATTAGAAATTGGTTGACCTTTTTAAGTCGATAGATGACCGTTCAAGAATCTGGCTACGATGGTTTTGAGGAGCGTATGTATGACCAAGCAAATCTGTTGTAATGAACAGTTTAAAGGAAGTTGATTTTGGCATTAATCTCTAAAAAATTGTGTGAAATTAAAAAGTATATCAATTAGACACTGTTGATGAAGCCATAGAACGTTCTGGTAGTAGGGCGTGTCAATGATCAGATAAGTTAGCATAAATGATATGCTTATGAGGAAGAATGGGATATTGTTACTCCATACTAATAGGCAATCACCCACAAGAAAAGTGGGAGAGACGTCCGTAGGGCGGAATTGCTCCACCTATAATTAAAATTTTTTGATGAGATCTCCGAGGACTTAAGAATGATTCCTTGAAAGAAATCTAAGGTCTTATGAAATTAAAAGAGGTTGGGATAGGTGGATCTTAACATATTCAATGGAGGAGAATACTAAGATCAATAGTTGAAGTTAGAAGTCTCCATTTGGAAGTATGAAGAACCACTTGGAAGATAATTCTGATCTGATAATTTTAAGAATTATGAAGATGAACTTTCCTGTGTCGCTTGTAAATTGATACTCTTGAGAGAAGTAGGAGAGAAATCCCTTATCACAGTTATTTTTCATTGATTGAAATCGATAATTGATCACCCATAGTGATTCCAAATGAGGTGTTTGGGTTAAATTAATTGGTTCATTAGTGTGCCAACAAGGTCTTAAAGCTATTAGGTGTAGGGCTATCGAATTGAACAATAAATCAGAAGCCACATCGAACCCGTGGTAACCATATGAATTGCAGTTTCTGATCTTGCTACAAGTTAAGGGTTTGTGAAAGATGTTTCCCTCGGTATATGGATTTGGAGATTTTTGAGGCTGTTAAGTGCTAGGGTCTTGAGGTCTTAAGTTATGGTCTGAGATTGTGCCGAATCTATAGAGACTGTTATAGCTAGAACTTCTTATTCTGTTGTAAATTGAGGACCTGTGAGAAATAATTCTAGGACATGGATATCTTAGAATCGGTCTAAATCAAGATTATCTCATAGGTTGGATGTTCGGAAGGAAAAAAGACATAAAATCTAATTGTACCTTGAATTTCATGTTGGGATTTTTGCTGAGCTAGGTAAAAAAAACCAAAATACTAGTGATGGTAACATATAATCAAAGCTAACTGATTGATCAGAGCGCGCAGCAGAAGAGTGATAAACTGTGCATATATAAGGTTGAGGTTAATGTCCAAGGTAAATGCTCAATATTGAGGTGTTTTGCTAATTTTGAGGACGAAATTTTTTTAAGTGGGGGAGAATTGTGAGATCTCGAAATCAAAAAGGTATAAAATCAGAATAAAATATTGCTACTTAAAACCGGAGAATTTTGTTGAAGACTAAACCTTGAGGGTTTTGATGAAACCGAAACGACTTTACGCCACTAGAAGGCAAGACCACTTCATGAAAGTGCAAGCGGCCGGAGTGAATAATGAAAGTGTTGACCGGATTTAAAGGTGTTGACCGGATTTAAAGATATTGACTGGATTTTGAAAGTGTTGACCGGATTTGAAGGTGTTGACCGGATTTTGAAGATGTTGACTAGATTTAAAGGTTTTACTGGATTTGAAAGTGTTGACCGGATTTGAAAGTGTTGACCGAATTTGAAAGAGTTAACCGGATTTTGAAGATATTGACCGGATTTGAAGGTGTTGACCGGTTGGCCGAGTTTAAAGAGAAAATTGACCAGCCGAAATTGACTACTGAATTTAGGAATAAATTAAGGACAAGCTAAAGACAAGGACCAACTTTGCCGATTGGTTAGAACCCAACTAGATTCCAACTGAATAGAGTAAGTGAACTACCCCATTGACCGTTTGAGAAGAAGTACTAAGTAGGTGACTCACCCTACTTACTCCCACCAAATCTCTGAGAAGAAGTACCAGAGTAAGTAGCCTACTCCACTTACTCCCACCTACCCTCTGAAAAGAGGTACCGAAGCAAGTGACTTACCCCACTTACTCCACCTAACCCCTCCTCTATAAATACTCAGCTTTGACTAAGGAAGCTAGCGCGAGCAACCAGCGAGAAGAATAGTAAGGAGTAGAGGAGAGAAAGCTTCCAGTCGGTAAGGGTGGACAAACGGCTGTAAGGTAAGTGTACTTTGAACATTACTCTTTCTATTTTTAAGAATATTGCAAGTGTACCCCGTTTTAAAGTTCATGCAAGTGTACTCCCTGTTTTTAAAGCTCATGTTTGAAATGTAAGTTTATCTGACTTTGATAAAATTATGTTAAAGTATGTATGATATTGTTCTGATCATCTGAATTAAGGAAGAATTTCTGTTAATGCCATGTTTAAAGGAAGCTCTGTTCTGCATTCTCATAAAGACCACCGATCGACCTTACTTGTATTAAGCTGTGAAACCAGCATTTATACAGCACTTTTGAAACCCCAAAATTTTCCCATGAAAGTTGAACCCCAATTTGAAACCAAAAAATTGCCCACGAAAGTTGAACAGACCTTAGAGCATTTTGAAACTGGAAAGTTGCCCATGAAAGTTGAACCGCATTTTGAAACCAAAAATTTGCCCATGAAAATTGAACCGTATTTTAAAACAGAAAATTTGCCCATGAAAGTTGAACCGCATTTTGAAACCGAAAATTTGCCCATGAAAGTTGATTCGGCCTTAGAGTATTTTGAAACCGAAAATTTGCCCATGAAAGTTGAAGTGCATTTTGAAACCAAAAATTTGCCTATGAAAGTTGAACCGGCCTTAGAGCATTTTGAAACTGGCATTTGCACTGTTATTTCGAAACCGACACTTGTATTGTAAATTGAAACCAGCTTTGTAATGAAATGTATAAGTTCTATGATTTAAAACCAGCTTAAAATATATGATTTTTAAACTATGTTCTGTAATCTAAAACCGGCTTGAAGTATATGAATTTTGAACCAGCCTTAAGATATCTGTACACAATCTCCGAAGGATTAATAGTAATGTTTCCGACTGATACTGAAAATGGCTTTCAGTAAACGATAAGAAGAAAATGTTTCTGTTTCTGTTATTGTGGACCCAGGACTGATATGCAGTCAAGTTAGGTTCTTCGGCATGCCTTAGAACGTTATGGTGGTAATCGAGGATAACTCTATCCATGGAGTTATATGTGGTGTGCCTCTCCTTGGGTCGTTATAATAGAAGGGTAGTTTCTGTTCTATTCTGGCCGGCGCCCCTTGGATTGGGAAAGGATCTCGTGAGGTGGGATCATCTGTTTTATTCTGTCTATTGCCGTTGATTATGGGGAGATGTACACAATCTATCCTCGATTATTTGCCCCCTCCACTAGTAGGGTCCTTTACTGATAATGAGATTTCTGTAAAATATGAAAGTAAGACTGACTTCTGTTTTCTAAAATATGAGTACAATGATTTCTGATTTTCGAAACTTTATCGTTTCTATTTTATGTTTGTATCGTGATTCTACTTCCTTATGACATTTATTTCTTCATGTTCAACGGTATCTGTTTTATTGAGTTCTATTCTGTATATATGTTTTACTGTATACCTGTATGTACCTTGTTAGGTCTCGACTCACTATTTTACTATTTTTTTCCTCTAGAGAAGACTGTAGAGTTGTGCCTGACGAGAAAGATTAGAGCTCAATTTAAAAGATTTCTGAAGATTTAAAGCACTTTTGGAGTTATCACGGAGGAAGTAGTCTTGATAGAATATATATATCAAATTGTAATTGGACCATTACACCTATGTATGCATGAATGAGTTTTTGGGTATGAATATGAATACTTCGGCAGATTTTTAGATTGGCTTCCGTTGCATATTTTTATAGATATCTTATATGGATCCTAGATGGCATCTGTGATTCTGTATTTGCGTGTTATGAATATTGTATGCATGTTCTGAGTTACGGTACAGGCTGTTTATTTCTGTCATGACTGACAGAATCATTTGAGGAAAAAAAATATCCGTTCCGCCACACTATCCAATCTAATTTAATTGTCCTACGCCTACATCTACTTACTCAATCGATCTTGTTCTAACCTAAATTTTCGCATACAATTCAAATCAAATTTAAGGCATCTCTTTATCTGATATCAATTGTGACATACCATATTTTCAATCGAAAATTTGGTAAAGTTCTAACTATAATATGAACGTCGGCCAAATACAAAAACTTGTAAATATCATTTACAATACATAGAAAATCCATCCATATAAACTCCAATATCCAGACAAATACAAATTAACCAACATAGGATTCAAAATCTGCCATAATTATTTCGTCGTCCAATGTTATGTCTCCAGACACAATATTGGATATAGAGAGCTGTCACTAGATACCTGAAGAAAATTATAATAACCTGCCAAAGCACATATATGTACATCCATGCACAGCAAACTGTACTATCCGATCATCCATTATTTTTACAATATACACCAACAAGTCCAACAGAAATATATATACAGTCCTGCATATAAGTATACAAAACCATAAAAGTATAAGTCTTCGATACGATCTTTCAAGTCTCGCACCTAGCCAACTTCTAGCCTCTACTCCATCTCATCAGGTATAAACCTGTGTTAATTTGAAGAAAAGGAAAAAGTAGCAAGGAGTGAGCCTAAAGCTCTGTAAGGCACAACAAAGTAAAGACATAAGCAGTATACAAAAATAAATCAAAATGAAGGAATAAAATATGATGCAGGATGCATAATATGAAATATGATCAAATACGTTTTCGGAATATAAATAATTTTTTACATTTTATCTTTTATTCCTTTAGATTCTAAAACATGCAAAAATCTTCATTATCTTTTCAAATCTGTGTTAGTGGGCCTCATCAGCTAATAGAGCAGACGATTAAAGAATGGAATGTGTATGTACCAACATATTCTAAGACACATACCACAAATCTCAAACTTTAACGTCCCATGTTAGATGGTATATTTTTCGTTAATATACAGGGCCAAATACATCACCAAAGTATTTTCCTGTGGCTTAGGAGTATTCATCGATCTACCACTGTAATATCCTAAGGCATACAACGGAATACTACCTTTTGAAGTACAAATCTTTAATCCAAATTTTATAATTGCTTATTCTTAAGGAATGGTTTACCAAATTCAAATACAAAGTTCTTACTCCCTAGAAAACAAGTCATCATATATATCAATTTATAGAGTCCCTTCATATACTCAAATATCTTGTAAAATTCTCATATACAAATACAGATAATCATTTCTCATGCTTTAAATCTTCACATAACTTCAAACATATACATAATGTGACATGATGCTTGGAAGAATCAGAAATTCTGTACCACGTCGGCCAAACATGACTTTAGGGCTTCTGGATGAATAATCATTCAAAAATTGTTAAGAATAATATTTTTCGGAATATATGAGTAAGTATATACAATTATACATAATTTAGATGTTAATTAAATAAAATAAAATTATGCAAAAATACCAAAGTGCTTGGGTGGACAGTGTCCGCGCAGAGAACAGTGCCTACATGGTGAACATAACCCGCACAGGTAGTGGTATCCCGTATGTGCAAAATCAGACACCCAATTGATAAATTAATATATTCATGATGCGGGCAACAATTTTCTAAAGCTAATTTATGCAAAAAATTTTAAATTAATCGATAAAATCATCCGGGGCCCATGGTTAGGGTATCATGTCTGAAAATCGGTTAAAACTACAAAATTGGGCACAAAATCCACATATGTGCATACTCAAATCATGGGTAACGATTATTTAAAGCAAAATCGTGTATAAAATTCAAAATAATCGGTTAAACGGGATCTAGACAAGGGATAGGATTTCGGGGCACGCAAGAACCACATGAAACCATGAATCAAGCTACAAATCAGTGAATACTTGTGCTAGGGTCATGGGTTTCACAAAATACAAGTATGGATCGAGTATTGAAATAAAAATACTTGAGAAAAAACGAACGAAAATTAAAAAGAGAACGAAAATGGTATGAATACACTTGTCTTGACCCGATCTATCACTTTTTCAACTAGTTTGAAGTGGGATTCGAGCCCAAAAGTCCCAATCTCTCATCTCTCTCTCTTCTCCCTCTCTCTCTCCTCTCTTCTTTCTCCCGGTCCTCTCTGCTTCCTTATTAT
>JAODPA010156244.1:0-14574 GCA_025585075.1 Nepenthes mirabilis
CAAATTTCGAACAGATTCGGGTCGTTTTGATCATCTGGATCCGACTCTATTCACTGAGTTTGGACCCTACACACCACTACAACAAACAAGAGGTCAGGTGTCGGCGGGATATTATCCCACCGAAAATACTCCGACACTCAAGTCAGAAATTGGCCTTCAACTTTTAAGAAGGGAAACAAAAATGAGAGTAGAGAGAGAAGATAAGGAGTGTTCGAGATGAGTGTTTAGTTTCAGACGTGGGAGGCGCTCTAATGGCTTGTGAGGAGCTCAGTCTCTCAGCCCCGTATTTGCAAGGAACGTCGTGAGAGAGAGGGTGAGTTCTGAGTTCTGTAAGCGTGAGAGTTTGAAGAACTGTCTGAACATTATAAAAGTCTTAGAAGAGAAATGTGCCTCTGAAGTCTGAGTAACGAGCGTATGATTATATTAATGAGCGTTTATAGGCTTAGAAGTCAGCATGTCCTGGAGTGGAGACTCCATGGCTTTTATAGATGAAGTGTTGGGCCCCTTCCTTGGGCAGGAAGGCATAATCCCTGCACTTTGTAGGGCGACCTTCCTTGGCAGGAAGGCCTGATTTTAGCAATCGGTTAGGATTGCTTCCTTTCCTGGTAGGCAACAGCTCTCAGGATTACTCGTCTTCCTTCTACATCATGTTACCGTTATGGTTTATAGTGAGTAAGGAAAGAGAATCTGGCACTTTCCTCATAGAGTTTACAGTGAAGATTGTCTTCTGAAAAGATGTAAAATCAGGGAAGAGAACCGTTACTGGTCGTATACGGAGGAGTGGGCCCAATTGGGCCTGGCCCACGTGAGGCTTGCTCTCTTGGGCCGGTTTACTGTATCACTTTCAGTCAACAAAAATATTGACCGTCTCTTGGGGAGCACGTTGGTCGCCCAATTTGGCCTCTCATCCGGTCAACGCTTGGCGTTGACCATCTAGGCGCGCATATGGGCCTTCGTGGATCTAGTCCATTTCTCATATTGGGCCAACCCACTATGGTCGTACCCATCACTAGCTCCCCATACTGGTGGTCTGAATTTTAGCCTCCAACATGTTCGTGATGGGAAGTGTCTAGCTGTCGTTTGTTAAGCTCTACTAGGTTGGTGACGGAGTTGTTGACGGTTTAACACAAAACTTGGCGTGCTTCTAAAATATTGACTAGATTAGTTAATCGTCTGAGCCAAATTTTAGAAAACTGTAGAAGGGCACATTGATCGGGTTTGTTCACCATCCAGGCCAAAATCCAGGAAGCTTGTTGAAGAAAGTGTTGACTGGATTTATTGGCCATCTAAGTCAAATCTGGAGGACTTGTGGGAGTTGGAATGACGTGCCATCATTAGCCGGCCTGTCAAACGAAAATAAGGCCATGTGTCTGCACACGGTGAATTTAGGATCTCAGTAATTAATACGTCAGGGGATCTGATTCGATGGCGTCCTTTCAAAAAACGACACATGGCAGCAATGATGGTGCACGTTTACGAGGCGATTAGTGGGCTCTGTGTTCACACTAGCCTTTAAGTTGTCCGTCCATTTTATTTTAAAATTTTCCATGCTTTCCTTCGTCTTCCCTGGCTTGAAAAACCCTAAGTGTCTTGTTGCCTCCTCTATTTCTACATCTATGGCTTTCTCTGTTGCTAATATTACTTCAGTCCTCAGAGAAAATGACGTGAAGGAGTTGTACGTGGAGTACAATATTCCTAATGAGATTGCCTTTCGAGTTCTTGGGAAGGAGGACAGGGCGTTTCTGCTACCTGAAGGATATGTGGCCATTTACGAAACCCATTTGAAGAGTGGGCTTCGTCTTCCAGTCCCTCAGGAGCTATTGGACATCCTCGCCGCCCTCCGGGTGCCTATCGCATGGCTTCATGCCAATTCCATGCAATATTTGTGTTCCCTTTGCATCTTCATGCATCATCACTCTCACATGATAACGGTGGACACTGTTAAAGTGATGTTCTGATTTACTCAGAGTGTGGACTAGATTTCTCTGACTCCACAAGACCTTCCGCTTACCCATGCTATCTACGACTCGTTGAAGAATTGGAAGGGCCGCTTCTTCTTCATTCGCGTCGTGGAGCCGTGGTCTTTGTCTCAAGACTGGGGCAAGTTCCGCAGGCCTTCACCGGGTCACTGCGAAAGGAGGAGATTGTTGTCATGGCCGATCTATTAGACCTAGTGAGGGAGAACCCTGAGGATTTCAAGAGGGACTACCTAGTTTCTCGAGAAGAAACCAGGAGAGCACGATGGGAGCCTCCCTCTCTAGTCCAGAAGTTCAGGGGTCCTCCGCCGGAGGCCCTGCAGAGGAAGAAGAGGACCAGAGCCACGCTTCTAGGTGCTCGTTCTCCTGATACTGCTCCCACCAGTTCAAAGCAAAAGAAGGCTACCACGGTGGCGCCTTCCTTATCATCTTCTGAGCCAGACTATGTGGACATTGGGCACCTCGTAGGAATGGGCGGCGTCTCAGGGATTGAAGTTGAGCTGGCTTTAGAGGCTTACGACGCCATGCTGAGTGCCTGGGCGAGCGGCGTCATTGTTTAGGCACAGCCTGCACTGGTGGAGTTAACGTTAGACCCACAACCTGAGCCGGAGGAACTAGCTCTAGAGCCATCTGCTGAGATGCTTGTGCTAGCTGACAAGCCGCAAGCCGAGTCGCGGGGGCCATCAACTGAGCCGTTGGAGCCAGCTATTGAGTCTCTAGTTGTGAAGCTGCAGACTGATCTGACAAAGATGATTTTGGAGCCACCTACTGTGCCTGAGGAGCCAGTGGGGACAGAGGAGCTACCGGAGGAGCCTGCGGTGGAGGCCACTACCAGGCCTGCCCAGAAGGGGTCTACTTCTAGTCTTCTGCCGTCGAAGCTAAGGCTGCATGTCAGGCCAGTAAGATCGGTGCAAAGGATCTGGTAGGTATATTTTTGTAACTCACCATGCCTTCAATTTTGTCGTTACTGACTTTTGTCTTTTTCGCAAACTGATAAGGTCACAAGCACAGTCGTTAAAGTGCTTGAGCAGATAGATAAGGTGATCTCCGATAGGGACACGGAATCGCCCGGCTCGATGCGATACTGGAGACTCTGAGGGCGGAGTATCGGGTAGATGTTGCTGCCTTGGAGTTTGTGCTGGCAGGCCTGGAGGCGGAAAACACCAGATTAATGGAGGAGAGCATTGGCTTGAAGAATGCTGTGATGGCCGGCCTGGTGGAAGAGAGTGACTGCCTGGAGGAGAATGCCCATTTGAAGGGGGAGAATGAATAGGTCAAGAGGCACATTGACCAGCTTGCGGGGCAGATGATTACTTTTAAGAATGAGCTGAGCCTCCGCATTTGCTCTCACGAGGTCTCAGACATGATGTTGGCGCGGTTATCAGTTGACGTGTCGTGCGGTTAGTTGATCCTGATTTTTCAATGGAGTTTATTGACCTATCAAACTGGTCTACTCAGCGTTGTAAGAGCCTCATGGGGGAGCCATGGGGCGATCGAAGGCCACCACCACCTCCTAAGTTTTTATGACTTTAGCTCTTCTTTGTTCACTGATGTGAATGTATTCTGTCATAAGAAATAAAATGAGCATTTTTATGGATTTCATGTGCCTTTACTTTTATAGCTATTTTCAGATTATTCATCATTGTCCTGACCGGCCAACTTGGTGTACTACTCACGAGTTGGCCGCCCGCCTTATTTAAGGCGCTTCTAGCGCTTCCTGAAGGACTTGGGTCCTTGGGGAAGTCTCAAGGCTAACGTTAATGTTAAGCTTGCGTGGTACTCACTCACGAGTAATGTGATGGAACGGATTTTTTTATTTTTTGCATTCTGCCAACGATCTCTCGGAACTGACACCAAGTTTCGGTGGTCCGGTTCGGGCCGATCGTGCCGTCCAAATCACAGGATTACAGATGCCGTCTAGGGCTCATGCACATAGCGGAAGTCAATCTATTATCCAACTAAAGTATTTACATTTATTCCCATAAAAATTCATTCCTGAATACATATAGCTATGAACGTCTAATCACAAAAGTTTATCAATTCTAACAAATCATTACATTAATTGCTTCTTCGAGGCGGTTGTCAAAAGGTATGCTTCTGAATCCTTACAAACCATTTAAATAGGCTATAGTCACTCCATTTTGTCAGGCACGAATTCTAAATTTTCATCTGAGGGGGGCGAAAAATAGAAAACAGTGAGCCGAAACTTAACAAGGTACATGCAGATTTTTTATAAAACGTTCGTGCTGTCAACAGTTACAGATACATATATAGAATACCATTTGGCCGAAATCATGCACAACACTTAGAACGGTTAATGCAGGAAATCATGCAACATAATTATCATACGGACTATACAGAAGTCAATTGGGAAGCCGAAACAGATAATATTAGAGCATGAAATAATGCCGATCACAGTATAGCTTCTTTTATTTATTGCTTAACAGAAGGGGGCTTTAATCAAGGATAGATTGTACACATCTCCTCACAATCACGACAATACCTCATTGTACAAAGCCCAGAGGACGGCTCTTACTTGTTCCTTATATAAAGCCCCGAGGATGGCTATCACTACCTCCTTGTATAAAGCCCCAAGGACGCCTCTCACTTTGGTTATCCTCGATTATCACCTTAAGGTCCTAAGGCATGCCGGAGAACCTTGTCTCCTAATGCTAATGTCCGAACTTATTTGTCTTATCATAAAGCTGGTTCACATTTTCTTTGTTCATTCTAGACGGCCATATTACAAGTCGGTTTCAAAGTTTTAATATAGATGTCGGTTTCAAATCATAATACAAGGCCGGTTTCAATTATAATATAATGCCGGTTTTAAAAATTACAATGCAAATGCCGATTTTAAAATTATAATATAAGGCCGATTTCAAAATCACAGTACAAATGCCGATTTTAAAATTATGATACAAGGCCGGTTTTAAAATCACAGAGCAAATGCCGATTTCAAATTATACTACAAATGTCGGTTTCAATCATAATACAAGACCGGTTTTAAAATTACGATACAAGTGTCGGTTTCAATATAATACAAGGTCAATTTCAAAATTACAATACAAATGCCGGTTTCAATCATAATACATGGCCGGTTTTAAAATTACAATACAAATGCCGGTTTCAATCATAATACAAGGCCAGTTTCTAAATTACAATACAAATGTCGGTTTCAATCATGATACAAGGCCGGTTTCAAAATTATAATACAAATGTCGGTTTCAATCATAATACAAGACCGGTTTCTAAATTACAATACAAATGCCGGTTTCAATCGTAATACAAGGTCAATTTTAAAATTACAATACAAATGCCGGTGTCAATCATAATACAAGGCCGGTTTCAAGATTACAATACAAATGTCGGTTTCAATCATAATACAAGGCCGGTTTTAAAAGTCGCAATGTAAGGGCCGAAGGTCCCCATTTTTTTAACAAAAGCCAGAGGTCTTTTTACTCATGTTAGATATCTTAAAAACCTATTCGTGGCTAGACTTCATGCAAGTAAGTGAGTAAGGTTAATCGGAGATCTTTATGAAACCACATAACAGGGCTTTTTTTAAATATGATGTTAACAGATATTCTTCCTTAATTCAGATGATCAGAGCAAATATCATGGTATACCTTAATATAAGTTCATCAAATCTGGTATACTCGCATTACAAACATGAATTAAAGAAAGATGAGTACGCTTTCATTAAACCATGAACTTAAAACAGGAGGTATACTTGCAAATGAACTTAGAAAGAGTGGTTGTCTGAAGTACACTTGTAATATTCTAAAGTTAAAAATAGAGTATACATTTGTATTAAACCATGAACTTAAAAGTAGGGGCGGTACACTTGCAAATGAACTTAGAAAGAGTGGTCGTCCGAAGTACACTTGCAATATTTTGAAGTTAAAAATAGAGTATATATTAGTATTAAACCATGAACTTAAAAGCAGGGGTTTAATGAACTTAAAAGCAGGGGGGTCCACTTGCAAATGAATTTAGAAAGAGTGGTCATCCAAAGTACACTTGCAATATTTTGAAATTAAAAGTAAAGTATATATTTGTATTAAACCATGAACTTAAAAGTAGGGGGTACACTTGCCTGATAGTCATTCACCCACCCTTACAGACTAGAAGCTTTCTCTCCTTCTCTACTCTTTACTGTTCTTTTTGCCGGTCGCTCATACTTGCTTCCTCGATCGAAGTTGAGTATATATAGATGAGGGCTTAGGTGGAGTAAGTGGGAGTAAGCTACCTACCTGATACTTCTTTTCAGAGGTTAGGTGGGAGTAAGTAGTCTAAGCTACTTACTTTGGTACTTCTTTTCAGATGGCCAACGAGATGGCTCACTTACTTCATTTAGTTAGGGTCTAGTTGGGTTCTAACAATTAGTAAAGTTGATCCTTATCTTTAGTTGCCCTTAATTTATTCCAGTCAACTCTTTAGTCAGTGCTCAGGGTCGGCTATCATTTTACTTCTTTTATTCAAGACCGGTCAACCTTTTTCAAGGTCGGTCAACTCTTTAGTCTGTCAATATTTTGACGTTGGTCAACATCCGGTCAACATCATAATTTTTGGTCAACCCTTACTCAAGCCGGTCAACCTTCTAAAAGCCAGTCAACCTTATAAGTTTCGGTCAACATTTTCTTATTATCTATTCTGGACTTCAAGCAGTCCGGCTTTCGGCGGCACAAACTACTCCGATTTTAAGTGGCATAAGGCCACTCCGGTATTGAAAGGTATAAGGCCACTCCGGCCTCCGAATTTTATTGTACTCTTGATTTTAATATTTTATTCCGATTTTAATTTCTCTTTTAATTTCGGAATCTCACCAGTAAGGCTTGGTGGCGCTACTCAGTAGACTTGGCGGTCAGCTTTGGAGGAGTACTTTGCTCCTGTCAATCATCGTTGACTGATCATGCTATCTCCTTGTGAAGATGGTTGTTGCTTGTATTGCGTTAGCCCCCTAAGATTTTGACTACAAACGGGACACTTAGATGACCAAGGTTTAGGTATGACCGCTTATGAGCCGCCCGGATGACCAGAGTTTAGGTTTGACCAGCTATGAGCCGCTATGATGATGGAGGTTTAAAGTACGATCGCTCATGGGCCGCCTGGATGATAAGGGTTTAAATAACGCTCATGTGCCATCTGGATGACCAATGTTTAGTAACGAGTGGGTAAAAAGCTGCCCAACTTAGGAAAAGTTTAGGCTACCTAGCCCTACAATAAGAAAGATATACATGCATGCAATATTTATAAAAAGAAGTACAAACACAACATGAAAAGGAGAATGCTTGTTTTATTAATTGAAAGCTGAACACAAGTAATTACATACAATCATGCGGACTACCTACCTGGGCCCTTATTAGAAGTAGCGTTTGAGATGGATCGCGTTCCACATCCGTGGGATCAACTTTCCATCCTGGTTCAGGAGCTTGTATGCTCCGTTTCGTAGAATGACGGAAACTAGGAAGGGCCCTTCCCAATTCGGGGAGAGCTTATTCCAGTTGACGATCTTACCTGTGGTCTCGATACTTCACTAGACCAAGTCTCCAACGTCGAACTGTTGCGCTTTTACTTTCTTATTATAATAGCGGATGATTCACTATTGGTAGGCTGCAATCCGTATCTTGGCGGCGTCGTGGGCTTCTTCTAATAAGTCTAGGTGTTCCCGAATTTTCTAAAAGTTACCTTATGCGTCGAAGGACTCGATCCAAGACTTGGAAGCCCGATCTCAACCGGGATTATCGCTTCAATCCTGTAGTAGAGACTGAAGGATGTATCGCGAGTCGACTCTTTTAGAGCTATCCGGTAAGACCAAAGGACTGAGGGAAGCTTGTTTACCCAAAAGCCCCCTGCGTCTTCCAGCTTGGTCTTAAGACAGTGGAGAAATATGCGGTTCGTGACCACCTATCCATTCGCTTGAGAGGACGCCACCGAAATATGGACCAGCCAATGCTCAGACTGGTGCAATATTTAGTGAAGCATTTTCCAGAAAATTGGGTTCCGTTGTCAGTCAATATGACTTCTGGAATGCCAAATCTGCTGATGATGCTTTGGCGAACGAATTCAAGAGTGTTATACTCTGTGATCTTTGCCAGAGGGATGGCCTCGACCCATTTGGTGAAGTAGTTTATGCCTACAATGATAAATTTTCTTTGTCCCATTGCCATGGAAAACGGGCCCGGAATGTCAAGCCCCCACTATGCAAAGAGCGAAGGCACCTGAAGGGACTTCATCTCAACAGATGGTTGGTGGTGAAGGTTGCCGTGAAGCTTACAACTCTCACACTTCTTTACGAACTCGAGTACATCCCTCTTCATTGACGGCCAGTAGTAGCATTGTCGCATGATCTTGAACACCAAGTTCTTGCTGCCAATGTACGATCCACAAATCTCATGGTGGATTTCACCTAAGGCGTAGTCAGCCTCTTCAGGGGTTAGGCACCGGAGGTACAGAGTTGAGTAACCACGGTGATACAGCCATTCGTCGACTACAGTGTACCAGCTTGCCATCTTCTTGATCTACTTGGCCTCGTCTGCGTCTTCTGGCAGTGCTCCTTTCACCAGATACTTTAGGTAGGGCGTCATGCAATTTTCTGTCCTAAAGATCTGCATCGCTTCCTATTTCTCTACACTAGGAGTATTCAGAACCTCCCTCATATCCCTCGAGTACTGTTCTGGGTTTTTGGCCACCGTCGCTTTGGCCAATTGGTCGGCCTTCTAATTCTTAGTTCTAGAAATATGGACTAGGGTCAACTTATTGAAACTCTGGGTGGCCTCCCTTTCCTTGATTAAGTACTTTTTCAAGTGGGGCTTACTCGTCTCGAAGTTTTTGTTAATTTGGTTGATAATTAGCTCTGAGTCGCTGTAAATAGCCAGTTGCTTGGCTGAGCACTCTTTGGCCAATCTCAACCCAACTAATAGGGTTTTGTATTTGACAACGTTGTTGGTGGCCGAAAAGTTGAGTCTAAGGGAGTACTTCACCTTAAACCGGTCAGGGGTCTTAAGGACTACCTTGTCACCACTGCCTGAGTCTATAGATGATCTGTCTACATTGAGGACCCATTCCGACACTCCCTCATACTATTATGTATCCTCAGGGGGCTGTTCTTTGAGAATTAGGGTCATGGTCTCGACGATAAAGTCGACTGAAGCCTGTCCTTTATAGGCAGGTTTAGGCCAAAACTCGATGTCAAATTCTCCCAATTCGATAGCCCACTTTACCAACCGTCCAAAAATATTGGGTTTCTGAAGAAAGCTCTTCAATGGCTAGTCAATGAGAACAATCAAGTGGTGTGCCTGAAAGTAGGGTCTCAGTTTTCTGGCGAAGAAAACGAGCGCTAAAACTAACTTTTCAGTGTGTGGGTAGCGCGCCTCTGGGTCAATCAACGTCTTGCTCACATAGTATACCGGCCATTGACTATCGGAGTCCTAGCGTACGAAGACGGAGTTGAGGGCCACCTCTAGCACCGCCAGGAAAAGGTACAACTCCTCTCCATTCTTGGGTGATGGAAACAATGATGGGTTAGCCAGATACCGTTTCAACTTATTGAAGATTTTCTGGCACTCTGTCATCCATTGGAAACCGTTCGATTTTATCCCCCTCAGAGTCTTAAAGAACGGCTGGTACTTATCATCGGACTTTACTAAGAAATAGGACAAGGCTGCTAGTTGTCTGGTCAACCGCTGGACATCCTTGATGGTCCGCAAAGAAGCTATGTCCACGAGGGCCTTGATCTTCTCTGAGTTTGCCTTGATCCGTTGTTGAGAGATGATGAAGCCTAGGAACTTTTTCGAGACCACTCCGAAGACGCACTTGGCCGAATTCAGATTCATTTGATATGCGCGGAGTACTTCAAATGATTCTACCATATCATGAATATGGTCACCGGTGGTCCTGCTCTTGATGAGAATGTCGTTGACGTACACCACCCTATTGCGGCCGATCTATTTCTCAAATATTTTATTCACGAGCTGCTGGTAAGTGGCTCTTGCATTTTTCATATTGAAGGGCATTGCCTTATAGTAATAAGTGCCCTGATCCATCATAAATGAGGTATGCTTCTCATCCTCTGGGCTCATCCGAATCTGATTGTAACCTGAGTATGCGTCCATGAAACTCAACAGCTCATATCTGGACGTAGAGTCTACCAGCAGGTCGATCCTAGGCAAAGGAAAGTTGTCCTTCAGGCAGGCTTTGTTAATGTCGATAAAATCGATGCACATTTATCATTTTTCGTCATTTTTCTTCACCAGGATGACGCTAGAGAGCCTGTCCAGGTACTAAACTTCTCTGATGAAGCCGGCGTCCAAAGTTTCCTTCATCTCGGATGGCGACCAACTTTTCTACCAAGTGGTTCCTTCACTTCTGCCTGATGGGCTTGCGGTCGGGATCGAGATCTAACTTGTGGACCATTACTTCAGCCAGAATCCCAGGCATGTCAACAGGAGTCCATGCAAAGATGTCAACATTCTGTCGCGATAACGTGATCAGGTCGTCGCGTAGTGTGCTAGTGAGTGAGCCGCCGATCCGTACACACTTCTTCAAATCCTCCGGATTCAGTAGGACCAGGCCGATTGCCTCACCAGACTGCGCCTCCTGCAGGGTTACTTCGTCTCAATGGTCAACTTCTCCTGCCGACCTGGTGCTACCGCTAAGAGCAATTTGGGACATGTAACATGTCTGCCTAGTGACCTGGTCACCCAGCATTTCACCTACACCGTATGGTGTTGAAAATTTAATTTTGAGGTGTGGTATCGAAATGACGGCTCCGAACGCTGTTAGGCACAGGCGGGCTAACATAGCGTTATATACGTAGAGTAGGTCAACTACCAAGAAGGTAAGTGTACGACTTGCCATTTTCAGGTATGTGCCTAGGGTGACCTCTAATTTGATCTTCCCTTGGACGGGCACCGTTTCGTTGCAAAGACTGTATAACCGGCCTTCGACGGGTTTTAATTAACTTTTTTTTAAACCAAGTTTAAAAAATATATCAAGATAGAGCAAGTCATGTGAATTTTTATTATCAATGAATACTCGTTTCAATTAGTAGTTGACGTTGCCGTCCGAAATGAGTGTAAATATAATAAGGGGATCTGCATGGGGGAAAATTATATGTGCTAAGTCACTGTCACTAAAACTAATGACATTGTCCGCGATGCGTTGCTTCTTCCTCCCAATATGCTGCTCCTTGTTGTCCACCGGGTTCCTGGCTGACCGAGTGGTGATCATGTTTACCACTCTTGCCGCAACCCGATTCCGTGTAGGGGAAGGCTCTGATCCTTCTTCGCCTGCAGTGCCAGAGCTCTAGCCAGGGCTTTTCACGAACCTGGTGAGATGGCCCCTCCTGATCAATTCTTCTATCTCCCGTTGGAGAGTCTTGCAATCTTCTGTGGAGTATTCAAGAGATCGATGAAAATCGTAGTATTTAGCCAAATTTTATACCTCTGCTTTCTTAAGTGGTTTTGGTCACTTAAAGAATTTCTGCCAATGGATCTGCATGTGGACATTTGAACGCGTGTCGGGCAAGGGCGTTAGGCTGATCAGCCCGTAGTCCTTGCACTTCGGTGGTCCGGTCCTGTGGTACTTCCTGCAGGAGTGATCACCGCCATTGAACTTCCTCTTTCCCTCTCCTAGGAATGAGCGAGACTATTTGGTCCACTCAGGATACTTAGTCTCATTGGCTTCTTCTGCCGCAGTATAGGTTCGAGTGATAGATTTTGCCTCCCGAAAGGTTTACGGGTTCTTGTGTGCAGGTGCCTAAAGAAATCTCCGTATGTCAGCGCAGAAATGAAACTACCCAATTTCATCTCCTCTGTGAGCCTGAGGATCCACTTGACCTCCGCCACGAAGTGATCCAGAAACTTCCATAGATTCTCTTCCTATTTCTGCTTGATGTGGGAGAGGTGCCAAAACTGTTTTTCTTCTCGGTGATTGGAAGCGTACTGGGCCAAGAAGAGGTCAGTTAGCTCCCTAAAGCTCCTAATCGAGTCTGAAGGGAGGTGGTGGAACCATATGCGAGCATCCCCTTTCAAGGTGAGTGGGAAGTAGCGGCACATTGCTATGTCCTCTAGCCCTTACAAACCCAGATAGGTGCGAAAATGATCGAGATGATCTATTGAATCAGCGCTCCCATCGTAAGAGTCAATGGGAGGCATTTTGAACTTGGCTAGCATCGAACGATTCAAGATCTCCGCTATGAAAGGAGATCTATCCAGATTGGTAGCATACTCGTCGTCCTTGAACACGCGATTCTGGATCTTCTCCAATCTGGTATCTACTCGAGTAGCGTTGGCTGATCTCTTGGAGTTGAAATGGGTCCTCAATTCCATTCCTACCCTGGTGTGGCCAGTAGCCGGCCGGCTACTTACACCAGTAGATCTGATGACCCGAGAGGTTCCCTCTTGGGCTAGGGTTCTGGTCTCCATCCTAGAGTATCGAGGGTTCCTTCATTCCGAACTTTCCTCCGGCGTCATACTTCCTGAGCGCTCCTCAAGCTTGGGCTGGCTTAGAGCACATGAGTATTCAAGCGTTTGGATGTTGACCTGCCTTCTGGGTTTCTTGACCAGTTTCTTCTTCCTCTGGTCTCCTCTCCTGGAGACCAGTGAAGGGACTGCTGTGAGCGGAGCCCCCTGCTTAGAGTTCTCCTGGCGGGAGAAGAGTATCTGGAGCATATTGTTAGTGTTCTATATATACTCCACCAGATGTTGAAAGAAGGGTGTGGGCAACCCATTGATCGTCCCATTGACCATGGCACCAGCAGCGTGGTCCTGGTCGGGAGAGGTCACATCTCTAGTGAGTTGGCTAGCTTGCGCTCTCGTGCTGACCATTCTGGTTAGCTTGGGAGGTGAGAATGAGAGAGTTTTTTTAAAAAAATATGGTAGGTTTTTTGTATGCATTTTTCACAGACGGTACTAATGATGTGTCCCTGGATCCAAGTTTTAAACAGATTTGGGTAGTCTTGATCGTCTGGATCCGACTTCATTCACCGAGTTTGGACCCTGCACACCACTATAGTAAACAAGATGTCAGGTTTCAGCGGAATATTATCCCACCGAAAATACCCCGATACTCAAATTAGAAATCGGCCTTCAATTTTTAAGGGAAACGGAAATGACAGTAGAGAGAGAAGATAAGGAGTGTTTGAGATGAGTGTTTAGTATCAAACGTGGGAGGCACTCTAATAGCTCGTGAGGAGCTCAGTCTCTCAGCCTCGTGTTCACAAGGAACATCGTAAGAGAGATGGCGAGTCTAAGTTCTGTAAGCGTGAGAGTTTGAAGAACTATTTGAGCACTGTGAAAGTCTTAGAAGAGAAATGTGCCTCTGAAGTCTGAGTAACGAGCGTATGATTATAGCAGTGAGCATTTGTAGGCTTAGAAGTCAGCATGCCCTAGGGTGGAGACTCCATGGACTTTTATAGATGAAGTATTAGACGACCTTCCATGGGTAGGAAGGCATGATCCCTGCACTTTGCCGATCGACCTTCCCTAGCAAGAAGGCCTGATTTCAGCAATTAGTTGGGATTGCTTCCTTTACTAACAGGTAACGGCTCTCAAGATTACTCACCTTTCTTCTGCATCATATTACCATTAGGGTTTATAGTGGGCAAGAAGAGAGAATCCGGCTTATAGATGAAGTATTAGACGACCTTCATTGGGTAGGAAGGCATGATCCCTGCACTTTGCCGGTCGACCTTCCCTAGCAGGAAGGCCTGATTTCAACAATCAGTTGGGATTGCTTCCTTTACTAACAGGTAACGGCTCTCAATATTACTCGCCTTCCTTCTCCATCGTGTTACTATTAGGGTTTATAGTTGGCAACAAGAGAGAATTCGGCGCTTTCCTCATGGGATGTGCGTTGAATCTATTGATACCCGTTACAGTAAAGATTGCCTTCTGAAAAGGCGCAAAATTAGGGAAGAGAACCGTTGCTGGTCATGTACGAAGGAGTGGACCTAATTGGAACTGGTCTATGTGAGGCTTGCTCTCTTGGGCTGGCTTACTGTAATACTTCCGATTAATAAAAATGTTAATTGTCTCATGGGGAGCCTGTTAATTGCCTAATTTGGTCTCTCATCTGGTCAACGTCTGACGTTGACCGTCCATACGCGTATATGGGCCTTCGTGAATCTATGCCATTTCTCATATTGGACCAGCCCACTATGGGCGTACTCATCATTATATTTTCTAAATATAATTGGTGTAAAAATAGTTATTCCCCGTCAAAATGCAATAAAATAGAGGAATAAATATTTTCGGAGGAATAAGGTGGGAATAGAATTTCTATTCTCACCAACCAAACGCGTGGTCAAGGAACTACTCAACGTTAGGTCAAATATTACAACTATTTCTTTTAATCTTCACTGATACAAATTTTAAAATTTTTAAGGCTTAAATATCCCTGGCGTAATCATGAATATCAATTAGACTCTAGATATCTATTCGGTAACATACACTTCTCAGCTTTACATCTAGGATATTACATAACAACTCCTAAATATCACCCTCTTTAACAAGCAAAGTTTGTTAGGTTTCCAAAGTGTAAGGATAGGCAGATAGGGTTTCTAAGCTAGGGGTAGGGTTTCCTTCAATATTTT
>JAODPA010156255.1:0-14574 GCA_025585075.1 Nepenthes mirabilis
TATAAGATGAATTAGTTTTTTAATACTTTCACATTGTTTTTATATGTGTTGCATCCTCGGATCCTAATTGTTAAACGGATTAGAATCTGGTCTCCGTATACTCGAATCTGAATCCTGTGTAACACAACAATACAGTTAAAAGATTGGTGGGACTAACTCTTCGATATATTCTCCGATATACAAGTCAGTATTTACTTTTTGTAAAATAATAAATGGATGATGCAATTCAGAAATTAAAATAATTTCGTATTTGGGAGTTTGCGCTTTCCTTGAAGCGTCTTAGAGAAAAAGAGAGTTTTTTTTTAGTTGCCAGCGAGTGTCCTCTTGCCCTACTAAAAGAAGGGTCTTTTTATAGTTATCATAGAGTAGTTAACTCTTTCCGTCAATTATCCGAAAAACTATCCATATTTCAGTTTCAACTGTCCGAGGCTGTTATACTAAGATGGAGAAAACCACTTGACCGCTATCTTCAATTTTTAGTTTATCCTCAAATGGATCTTTAGAATGGGGCAAAATAGTTTCTTGGGCTTCTCTAATATATAGGACAAACTTTGAAAATGGGCTTTCTCATTGGATCATGGGCGTCAATACCAATCACTAGTCTCTATGCCAGAAGGTCTGAAACTCAACCTTCTGGGATGAATTCTAAAGGCAAGCTCTTATTTGGACTTGCATTCTTACACTGAGTAATGACATTTTTGTCCGAGGAATAATTGCAACTGTTTGACGGCATGTTCTCTTTTTCATAGATAAGTCTTCAACTGTCCGAGGACATTGCTTGAGTCCAACTGTATGGCTAAAATATGTCCGAGGATATTGTTTGAATCCAACTATATGGCTAAAATATCTCCGAGGACATGACTTTAGTCCAAGTCACTGGCATGCGCCGTCAACTAAGTCATTAAATGCGATTGACATTCCTTGAAAATGCAACAACCATAATTATTCCACGTCCAATGAAAGGCTGACACATGCCCTGGTCATGATGAGGCGCGTCTTTTAAATTCAAGTGCCGTTTCAAGTGAATCCCTTATTTGATGGGATTTTTTTCAATTACGTTGTATTTCTCTTCAAACACTTGAACTTTCATTTTCGTTATGTCTTCTTCTTCGATTTTCTTGTGATGGCTCCTGGTGTTAAAAACATTGCCTCTATACTTTCTCACGAAAATGTAGAGGTCATTCACGCCAAGTATAAAATCCCGAATTCAAATGCCTTCCTGTTTTCCGCTGCTGATGATAGGGCTTGTTTGCCTCCAGATGGGTTTGTTACAGTGTATGAGACTCATTTGAAAAGAGGTCTTTGATTTCCTATGGCGTTAGAGCTTTACCAAATAACGAAGGCTTTGGAAGTCCCAGTTGCCACATTGCAACCTAGTACCGTAAGATATCTTGTTTCCCTTTGTGTCTTTGCATACTACCATGGAAAAGTTTTTGACATAGTGGCATTTAAAGTGATTTTGAGGTTTACTCACGGACAGGATTAGATTATAATCTCTTCTCGTCTTGAGTTTGACATTAGCGATAGAAACCCTGGCTCCACTAGATAGTGGAAGAACAGATACTTTTTTCTTACTGTTCCACCAGAGTGGGGAGTTTCAAATGAATGGAAAAATGTAGCATCAGATCTCTACGTTGATGCTACAAAGCAAGAAAGAGAAGCAGTGAAGGATTTCACTGGTTTGGTCCAGGATGATCTTGGTTCTTTTAACGAGAATAAAAAAACTAATGGTTGAAGAGTGAAGTATTTGAAAATGCCAGGTGGGATCCTCATCCTGACGACTTGGAAATTTCCACCTGCTCAGCGGCCAAGAAGAAGAAAATGAAGAAGAAAGACAAGCCACTGAGGCTAGGAGAGTCGTCCGACAAGGAAAAGAAAAATCGTTGGACGGAGACTTCAAAAAAGTCGGAGACAAGAATTGAGACTTCTTCGGATGACGACGAAGCTATCATCGGACAATTGGTGAGAAAGAAGAAATCAGGTAAAATTATCTCAGATCAAGGCGCTGAGGTGGTCAATCCCTCAACAGGCAGCGAGTCTACTGCTCATCCTTTTTTGTCTAAGGACATAGATGTAGGGTGATTTGCTGTTACTTCATCTCTTAAGGAGCCCTTGCCTGACCTTCCGATCACCTTTTTTGGGGAAACGTCGGATACAATTATTGAAAATCCGACCGAAGACATTGCTAAAACGCTGGCCAAGCATATTGAGGCCAAGGAAGAAATAAGGGCAACTGAAGTACTCAGCTTTGAGCTCCCTTGCCTTGTAGTCCAAGTATATGAGGAGAGTGATATTTTATCTAAGGTCCTTCAGAAGGCTATGACTAAGGACATTTTGGGAGTTCCAAAGGCTTCATTTGTGGATCAAGTGAAAATTAGGGCTGAGGATCATTTTGAAACAGTTGAGCCTCCAGTGTCAATTGTTGATGAAGCAACTCATGAATCCAAGGTCATGGTTGAAGCTTGTGAGTCCGAGGAAATGACTACTATTGTGAATGTAGCTCAAACGTGGGACGTTTGGAATCCGATGTCTAGAGAGAGGAAGGATTACCAAGGAGCTCTCCCTTTTCAAAGGAACTTTTCCTTAGTATTTTTGGATCATTCACTTTGATCAATACTCTATTGACTGGCTTTTTTCTTGCAGTTGCGTGATTTGCTTAGCCTATTTACTCCAATTATTGATGAAGCCGCCCAATTTTGCGTAAACTTGGACACATTCCAGGCCTTAGAAGATCATGCCAAATGTCTTGAGAGTGAGCTTGCTGAACCCAAGAATAAGATTTCTTCTCTTGAAGAGTCATTAAAGATCTAGCAACAGTAGCATGTTTCCCTTCGGAACATATATCTTCATCTGGAGGATGAGCTTAAGACCTCAATAAAGACTGACGACATCAAATCTGCATTGGAGCGAAAGTATTGGGACGCATCAGACTTTGTTGACGCACAATTTACTTATTAATTTCAAAGTTTCCTCTTTCTATATTTCATCCAAGGAATGCCAGTGCCCAATGTAAGGAAGATCTGATTGGCCGCACAGAAGAGGGTGAAATCCATAATCCTCCTCATCCAGAATTTTCCAAGACTTAATTCTTTTTTAAATATATATTCATTGTATGAATAATATACATTCTTTAATTTAGTCTCTCTTACTCTTTCTTGGGATTACTTGTAGGCAAGGTTCTTTTTGTGGACACATCATAAGAATGTTCCATCTCTTATGAATAAAATGTCTACACCTAATGACCATAGTTGCTGATGATGCTTCCTCTAAGGTCTTTGCATTCATGCCGTTTAAGATCCATAAGTTTTAAGACTTAACATCTTATGGGTTTTTTGGTGCTTTTACCAACATTTAGAGTCTGACTACTAATGTGCCACTCGATCTTACCGAGTTTTGCTTGATATTTTAGGACAACTCCAGGAACAAGTGAAAAGGAATACTTCACTTGACTTAAGGGTAATCTAGGCCATCTAATTTTATGAAATAACATGCAATCATTCAAATAAAATGTAAGACAAAGAATAAATAAAAAGAATTCATTTTATTGACTAAAATGTGATATAAGCACATCAAATGATACAATCAACCTTACCTGACTACTCATACATTTATTGATAATGTTTTTTGAGGTGAGAAAGATTCCATGTACAAGAGACTAGTCTGCCTTCTTGGGTGTGTAATTTGTATACCCCATTTTGAAGGATAACCGAGACCAGGAACGACCCTTCCCAATTCGGAGAAAGCTTATTCCTATCGGTATTTTCTCCTGTGGCCTCAATACTTCACAGTATTATGTCCCCTACTTCAAATTGACGTGTTTTCACCTTTTTATTGTTATATCTGGCAATTCTCTGCTAATACGTCGCTGTCCACAATCTTGCCATGTGTTTGGCTTCTTCAAGCATATCAAGATTCTCTGGAAACCTCTGAGTATTGTCACCTAGGTTGAAACTTTTAACCCGTAAATTGGGTAGTCCAATCTCTACCGGAATAATTGCCTCAACCCCATAACATAGGCCCAAAAGCATCTCTCTAGTCAGTTTTCTTGGTGTTGTTCTATGTGACCATAAAACCGATGAAAGTTCATCTAGCCAAGAGCCCCGAGCATGCTCTAACTTCGTCTTCAATCCTTATAATATTGTGCGATTGGTAACTTTCACTGGTTTGTTACTTTGTGGGTATGTAACTAATGTATAGACTAACCTTATCCTTAAGTTTGTACAATACTTGGTAAACCACTTACTAGTAAATTGGATCTCATTATCAGTTATAATATATTCTGGAATACCAAACCTGCACACGATACTTTAACGGCCGAACTCTGTGGCATTTTGCTTGGTTGATGTGGCCTCAATCCATTTTATGAAGTAATCAATCCCAACAATGATAAACTTTTTCTGCCCAAAAGCTATTGGTAATAGTCTAAGGATGTCAAACTCCCATTATGCGAATAGTCAAGGTGATTGTAAAGCTTAAAATTCTGTGTGAGGTTGATGGGTAAGGTTTCCATGGACTTGACAATTTTCACATTTTCGTACAAAATTTATGGTGTCATACTTCATGGTTTGCCAATAATATGCTTACCTCATTAGCTTGAAAGTAAGATTTTTGCCCCCAATATGAGATCTGTAAATACAAAGGTGCACTTTTCCAATAGTATAATCAACCTCTTCTAGAGTAAGGCACTGTAAGTATGAAGCAGAAAATCCATGACGGTATAACTGGCCATCCATAATGGTATACCAATTTGCTATCTTTTTCACCTTTTTGGCCTCATTCACAATTTCCGGCAATGTTCCATCAGACAGATATCTCAAATAATAAGTCATCCAATTATCCGCATTAGCTATCTGTATAACTTCTAATACAGGATAGTTAATATTGAGATTTTCGATGACCTCACGCATTCCTTAGGCATACTGCTCAGCATCTCCAGACACTACTGCATTTGCTAACAAATCGATTTTTTCATTTCCTTCTCTTGGAATATGGATTATTTCTACATTCTCAAAGGTTGAAGTCAAATTTTGGATCTTTAAGAAGTATTTGAAAAATTATGGGTGACTTATTTCAAAATTTTTCTGGACTTGATTAACTACCAACTCTGAGTTGCTATAAACAACTAGATTATTGACCAAGTATTCTTTTGCCAACCGAAATCCTGTAAGTAGTGCTTCATATTCCGCGACGTTGTTACTTATTGGGAACCCGTGAATCATTGAATATTTAATCTATGATCCTTTAGGCGTTCTCAACACAACGCTAGCACCACAACTATCTTTCATAGAGGAGTCGTCCACATATGAAGTCCAAGCTTGAGGGTTGAGATGTTCATCATTATTACATTGGTCTGATGTGTCCATAGTTAAGGTTGATGTGTCAACAATAAAATCTGCCTAAGTCTAATATTTTAAAGTAGGTTTCGAACGAAATCTTATGTCGAATTCATCCAACTGAATGACCCACTTAACCAGCTGTCCTGACATATCCGGCGCCTGCAATATTGCTTTTAAAGGTTAGTCTGTCAGGATTATTATTTTATGCACTTGAAAATTTGATCTCAATTTCCAAGCGAAATATACAAACACTAAAGCTATCTTCTTTGCATGAGTGTATCTGGTTTCCGTATCAAACAGGATCTTATTGATATAGTCACAAGTCGTTGCCTGTCATACTGTTGTTGAATTAAGACCAAGCTTAAAGTTTTATTGGACACAGCCAAATACAAATATAGCTCCTTGCTTTCTTGAGGAGAAGTCAAAATGAGAGGGTTGGAGAGACATTCTTTAAGGTATCTGAAGACTGATTTACAATCGGTCGTTCATTGAAAACCGTTAGTCTTAATTCCCCTTAGAGCCTTAAAAAAGGATAAATATTTTTCGGCTGATTTTGCCAAGAACCAAGAAAGCGCTGCTATTTTTCAAGTCAACTTCTGGACCTCTTTCATGGTCCGAGGTGAATTCATGTTAAGGATAACATTGATCTTCTCATGATTCATTTTGATTTCTCAGTGTGAAATGATATAACCTAATAATTTTTCAGATGCCACTACAAACGTATATTTTATTGGATTAAGCTTCATCTGGTGTTGCCGAAGGACGTTGAATGTCTCTTCAAGATCTTAAATATGGTGGTCGATCATTTTACTTTTGACGAGCATATTGTCCATATAGATCTTCACATTCTGTCCAATTTGAGTTTCAAACATCTTGTTGACGAGCCGTTAGTAAATAGCGCCAGCATTCTTCAATTCAAAGGATATGACTTTGTAACAGTATCTATTGGTCTGTCATGAAGGATGTATGCTTATTGTTCTTTGGACTCATCTGAATTTGATTATAATCCGAGTATGCGTCCACGAAAACTCATGTCTAGATGTTGAATCCACAAGTAAATCAATCCTCAGGGGTGAAAAGCTATCCTTCGGGCATACCTTATTGATATTTGTGAAATCAACATATATCATCCACTTCCTGTTACTCTTCTTAACTATGACTACGTTTGAAAGTCAATTTAGATATTAAACTTCCCTGATGAACCTAACATCCAGAAGTTTTTTTACCTCATCTCGAATGACAATCAGTTTCTCAATCGAATAGTTTCGTCATTTTTGCCAAACGAGTTTGTGACTAGTATATAGATCTAATTTATGGACAATTACTTCAGTTGGTATCCCCAACATATTACTTGGAGTCCAGGCTAAAACATTCAAATTCTGTTGGAGGAAACTGACAAACCATTCTCGAAAAGACTTTGGTAATGAACTTTCTATCTGAACATACCTTTTAGGATCATTGAGACCCAGTGGGATTCAATCGATCAATTCTTCAGAATGAACTTGCTGCAAAGTTGTCTCATCACAAAAGTCAAGATCTTCAACAGGTTAGGGAAGAGGTGTCTGAGTTACTTGGGACAAATAACATGTCGAACCAACTATTTGATCTTCGAGGACTTCCCCAATTCCAAATGGTGTCGGGAATTTTATCTTTAAATATGGAAGTGAAATTACTACTCCGAAGGCAGTCAAATAAGGACATCTAAGGATTGCATTATAGACCAATGGGAGGTCTACTACCAAGAAGAAAAGAGTCTTGAATGCAATCATTGAGTAAGTCCATAGAGTGACTTCAAGTTGTATGACTCCCTGAATTGGTACTGGCTCATTGCCCAATCCATAAAGGGGTTTTTTAGTTGCCTTCATTTAACTTTTCTTAAATTCTAACTTAAAATAAGTATCAAAATAAAGTAAATTGTGTAAACTTTTATTATCAAATAACACTCATTTTAGCTGATAGTCCATAGTGCCATCAGAAACGAGTGCTAATACAATCAAGAGGTCAAAATGGGAGAAAGTTACATGAGCTATATCCTCAATACTAAAACTAATAACTTCTTTCATATTCTCTATCCTTGGCTTCTTGTTGGCAGCGGCCATCATGGAACTTTCTCCAATGTTGCCTTTAGCCGGTCGTGTTGATATTATGCTTACGATTCCAGTTGCCACTCTGTTCCTTCGCTGATCGGCCTCACCATCATTTACTCCTCCAAAAGTCTGTCCAGGTCTCTACAAAAAATGGTTGAGGTGGCCTTTCTAAATCAGCTCTTCAATCTCCTTCTATAGCATCCTACGATTCTCAATATTGTGTCCTCCGCACTGATGGTAGTGACAATATTTTGATTAATTGATTACTTCCATTGGGGTTCTTTAGTACTTTTAGCTACTTAATGAATTTTTCATCCCAAATTTATATCAGAATGTTGGTACATGAGTCGTTTAAGAGAGTCAAATGTAAAAGCCTGAACTCTCTTTAGGCTAGCTGCTCAGACTTTTGCTGCTTTTTTGGTCCTTAGGGGACTTGACAATCTCCATTTTTCTTTTTTCTTTCAATGTCATCGGGTGGGAACTCTCTTTACGCTCAGGCTTCTTATCTGCATTGGCCTCTTCTGCTGCTATGTACGTCCAAGTGATGGTCTCAGCCTCCTTGAAGGTCTAAGACTCCTTGTGCACGAGGCGCTTGAAGAAACTACCTCCCTCCAAAGCAGACAAAATTGCTATAAGCTTAACTCCATCCGTAAGTTTCAAAATCTGTCTAGCTTCTACAATAAACCGGTGCAAAAAAAAAAAAAACTTTCCAAACTCTCCTTAGACCCTTACTTCACAAGAGCAAGGTGCCATAGTTGCTTCTCTACTCTCTGACTAAAAGCAAATTGGGAGAGAAAGTTTTCTGCCAACTCACCAAATGATCGGATTGAATTCACTGGCAGTCCATAAAATCAGATTCTTGCATCACCTTTCAGTGTCAAAGGAAAATATTGACACATCGTTGTTTCATCTAAGTCTCGGAGGTTTATGTGTGTCCAGAAATGATCCAAATGATTCATTAGATCAGTACTTCTATTGTAGACATCAAGATTTGACAACTTGAATTTGTGAGAAAGCGGCCTCATTCTGATCTCTATTACAAATGGTAATCTACATAGGTCTGCAGTTTCTCCTCCAAAATTATCTCCAAAAACACGCTACCAAATCTTTTTAAGTTTTTCCTCCATTTGGGGAGGAGCCTTCTTCCTCTTTTCGTTAAAATAATCTCTCAACTCTTAAGGGTCCTGCTTAGTCTGAGAAGCTGGACGGCTATGACCCTTGGGAAGGAACCCACTACGAGAAGGCCCTGCGTGACACGTGAGCCCCCATGACTACCAAGGATTTCGCCTCTCTGGGATATCCTCCTAGACTCTGAAATTTAAGCGACCTTCAAGTTGCGATGAAACTTTGTTGCTCGAGGCAACCTAAATCTCAGGCTCGTTGTACTAGCAAATCTGTTTTAAGGGGTGCTTCTTTCCACTATTCCTTTTCTTGATTAGAGGCTAAGGACAGCATCCCTTTTGGCCGCTCGTCCAATTGCGAGCAAATGGTTTGGATGGCTTTTGAGATGTCGTCTATCCTCATGGCAAGTGCTCGTACACACGGATCGGGATGGTCATCCATCCCATTGCCCACAGGAGGGCAATTGCCATGCGAAGTAGTATCTTTGTAATGGAATGGGTCCTATATTTATGTCCTTCCATTAATTATCGTCCTTAATTAAATAAAACCCATAAGCTAATATTTTAAGATATTAAGTTCTGAAAAAATTTTGACAGAATTTTCTCTATAATTGGGCAAAAATTATGTATATAACTTGCTTAATTAAACCTGTACAAATATATAAATATCCAAATTTTAAAATTTTCACAACATACACATAGGATCAATAAATGTCATATCATACATTACTCTAATATAATACTCCTCAACTGCTACGTTGAATCTAAATAGAAATACTATCTAGACCTAAACAAATCCAAAGTAATTTGCGGAAGCAAAACTATATCCATACAAAATCTTGCGGGAGCATTCTAAGACATAATAAGATACAATATAATTTAATACACAATATTCATCTAAATATTAAATATTTTCATTCACATTTCATCAAGACATCCAAAACTTCTGAGTTTCCGAGATCTAACTACCTTCCTAGCTATCATTTATCTCTATTCTTCTCATCAGGTTTTGACTCATTGGTACCTATCTGGAAGGGGGACAAAACAACAAGGGTGAGTTACAAGCTCAGCAAGGTACCGTAAAAATTAAAGCATGCAAATTTACATGTAAAACACAATTATAAATGAATGAATGAGGCCAACATTGAAGGGATTAGGGACTGATCATGCCAATAGATGGAGCGCAAGCATGAAATAATGCATAAGCATGAACTTATTGTTAAATTTTATCTTTGTTTATCTTGAGTTAGAAAACATGCTAGAAGCGCCAAATATGCATATGGAAAGGCAAAAGTATAAAACGATGCATAAATTTGTATTCATGTACAAGATTGTGTCGTGTTTTCTTTATCATTTCTTTTATATAATTCTCCTTCTGAAATTCTTATTGAATTCATGGAATAACTTAGAACTGTCTTTAGCCTTCAGAATAAATTCTTTTATTATTTTAAGGGATCAGGGTTGATAAACCCTACCAGTTGAGGAAGTGAATAATCGAGGATAGATTGTGATACTCCACACAATCTAAGGCCTTAGTTGTAACGACCCAGAATTTTAATAAGAAAATTTTAACTATCAAGACCGGTCAACGCAAGTTGACCGGAAAATGAAATGTGAACAAGTCCGGATCTGCAATAGTAAAATATCACTCCGAAAATTATTCTATCAACAAATCCAGTCAACGCAAGTTGACCGGAAAACAAAATAAGAAAATACACCTGCTTAGAATGAGAATCATGTAGGCCTTAAGCACTCCGGATTTCTGCAATAAAAATAAAGTCCGGATTTCCGCAATAAAAATGAAGTCCGGATTTCTGCAATGAAAATGAAGTCTGGATTTCATTGAAGTAAGAAGAAGTCTGGATTTTCTTTGAAGAAAATCAGTCCGGATTTCCCTTGAAGAAAATCACTCCGGCATTCCCTAATAAAAACCACTCCGGAATGTCCTTAATGAAAATCACTCCGGAATGTCCTTAAGGAAAATCACTCCGGAATTCCTTAATACAAATCCACTCCGGAATTCCTTATGAAAATCCAGACCGGATTTCTTTGGGTAAATGAACTCCGAATTCCGTAGGAATCTGAAGCACGGATTTTCTTGGAGGTTCGGATTTCCTTGAAAAGAAGGACTCCGGATTTCCGGAGTAAAAACGCGTGCGGATTTGCTGAAAGAAATCACTCCGAATTTCCAAAGTGAAAGCAAGTCCGGATTTGTTAAGGCAGAATTTTGGAAAGGAGCGGCAATGAATATTAGCGGTTTCCGAGACGCATTGGAAAACGAAAATCCTCTTGGAAATGTAAGATTTTAAATATCACCTTGGAAAATGAGAAGCCATAAATAATGGCCACTTAACCCACCCCCGGCTATAATTAAGGGCTTAAGAACACAAGGCACTCATGAGAAGCTCCTAGTAAAGAGAGAGCCGAAAGCTAAGGCAATGAAGAAAGGAATGCAGGCAAGATACTCACCCCTATTTCTAAAACTAATGTTTATTTATGTTGCTATGAAAGTATATGATTTCTGTATGAAGTATGCTTTTGATGACTGAAATGCATGTTTAAAGGAAATTCTGTTATGCATGATGTTGGATTTCTGTTATGATTTACTGCCAATGAATATGAATTTTTGCCCAATGCATGATTACGGAAAGAAACTTAGGCCTTAAGAAGAAACATGAATTTCTGCTGCTCTGTATCTCTGAATTTAATGATAAAAGACCTCCGGCAGTTTTTACAGAAAAACCCTCCGTCCCTTTGTTTTAAAAGCACTCCGGCTTGAAAAGAAAAGCACTCCGTCCGGAAATTTTTACAGAAAAGCCCTCCGTCCCTTCGTTTAAAAAGCACTCCGGATTGAAAAGTAAAAGACTCCGTCCGGCAATTTTTACAGAAAAGCACTCCGGTTTCTAGCGCTCCAGATTTTAAAGAAAAGCACTCCGATTTCCAGCACTCCGGCTTTTAAAGAAAAGCACTCCGGTTTCTAGCACTCCGGATTTTAAGGAAAGAACCACTTCGGATTTTAAGGAAAGACCACTCCGGATTTCTAGGAAAGAATCACTCCGGGTTTTAAAGAAAGAATCACTCCGGATTTTTAATGAGAGATCACTCCGGATTTTAAGAAAGAGAAGAACTCCGGGTTTTGAAAGAAAAGCATTCCAGATTTTGAAAGAAAAGCACTCCGGATTTCAAAGGAAAGACACTCCGGATTTTGAAAAGAGAAGCACTCCGTCCTTTAAAAAGGAAATCACTCCGTCCCTTTTTATAATAAAGACCTCCGTAAATTTGAAGATAATGTACTCCGGCCTGCTGTTTGAAAAAGCACTCCGGAAACTTGATGAAAAACATTTTGTCTTTTTAAAGAAAGAATTCCGGCCTTTGCAGCACTCCGTCATTTTTTAAAAGAAAAAGCACTCTGTCCATTTTGAAAAGAAAGGCACTCCGTCCCTTTGAAAAGAAAAACACTCCGCCCTTTGAAAAGAAATGCACTCCGGACTTTATTAAAAATGTACTCCGTCATTTATGAATAAAGAACTCCGGATTTTGATTTCAGAAAAGAACTCCTGCTTTGATTAAAGAAAACGAACTCCGGCTTTGACTAAGGAAAATGCACTCCGGCTTTGATTAAAGAAAACGAACTCCGGCTTTGACTAAGGAAAACGAACTCCTGCTTTGACTAAAGGAAATGAACTCCAGCTTTGTGAGAACTTCGGTTTCAGGACTTCGACTTTCTGTTTAAAAAGCACTTCGGAAATAAACGAGATTCTTTAAGAACTTCGGATTTGCTTTGAAAAATGAACTTCGGCTTTTGATAAGATGATATGGACTTCATTCAATGAATGAAGTAAAGAACAAGGCTATATGAAAATATATGAATTATGGACAGCAAGTGGAACTCTTCCAACTTTCGAACTATGATGAATGGCCAATAAAGAACACGAACCAAGAACCGAGTTTCCATTAAACTTGCTATTAAAGATGGATGAAGGATATTGGAGTGACACTCGAGGATGCCTCCTGGGCCACAGGAGGGGACCTTTTGGTGGCACAAGAACTCTGGACTATGGCCTCGTATGCCGGGTTAAAAGCATTACCTCCCGCCCCGGGGAGTATAATGAGGGGATACGACTTTAGGTTGTGGGGTAGCACACAACCCGTCCTCGATATTGTCCGCTCCCGTCCGGTCCCTAAAGATGATATGAATTCCGAATGATTTTGATAAAGACAAGATGAAAGAACATGAACTAAAGAAGAAATGATATGATAATTTTTATTATGCTATATTATGATCTATAATTTGATTATATGTATGCTTATATTTTTCTGCATGTGAGTATCTTGCTGGGTTTTGTAAGCTCATTCTTGTAAATTTTCAGATGACAAGCTTATGGAGGACGAAGTTGAGTAGAGTCCTATGGTGTAGCTGAAAGTTTAAGCTTGTTGGAGCAGATTTTTGGGAGCTTTATTTATTTTGTTTTTAAGGATACTTGTAAAGTTTATTCCGCTGCTTATGAATGTTAGTATGTTCCGTGATACTTTGGGATTTATGAAATTATAATTCTTTAGATTGCATTTCAGGTTTGAATGAAGAAAAGAAAAATTTTTATGTTCACATTTTTATCTCTTATTCGTAAGAACTTTGGATTTGACGACGGCTTTTGATGGTAATAAAAGTCGGGTCGTCACATTAGTTCTTTTTTCTTTCATAACAAAGGTGCCTTATTTCTTGTTCTTTCATCATTATGTATCATCTTATGTCCTCATTACGATGACCAATCTTTCATATTCATATATCATCATATTTTCTCCTCATCCCGAGAAGAACCATTCTTTCATATTCATATATTATTTTATATTTCCTCATTTACATCCCAAGAATCAGGATGTCCTTCTTACTTACATCCCAAAAATCAGGATGATCTTAAATTCTTAGTTCTTTCTTTCTCATTCATACATAATTTCATAATTCTTGGTTCTTAGTCTTCTATAGTAATACCTCGAGGAAGGCGGACCACGTATCATTATGTAGACGGAGTTATCTTTGGTTACTACAATAACATCTTAAGGCTTGTCAAGAATATCACCCGCTTCACTAAGCTGTCAGAATACGTGATCAAAGTATCCTTGAGTTTCTACAGCAATATTCGTGGCTTGCCAAAAAATATTACTTACTGAATGATCATTGATCCAATTTCTTACTATTTTTACTTAACTTGAGGGATCTTGATTCTTGATTCATGATTCTTAACCTTAATTCTCAATCATCAGTAGTCACTTAAACTGATTCGTTCAGATCATCTCGTTTTCTTAGTCTTGACTTTTCATTCTTCAGTGACCATTTCATCTTAGATGCTTACTTACTTTATATAATTATATCTTTCGAATAATCTTTTAGAATAACTTCCAATTAGATCACAAATAAAATCTTTCAATATATGTTCTTACTTCATAATACAACATTTACGTATCGTAATTCATTATTCATAATCCTTGCATCTTCATCTTAATTCTTTATTCTTCGAATATCATTTTTCTTTCACATAATTTAAGCTTTCAGACAAATCTTAGAGTCCATAGTAATGTTTCACAGTATAACTTTTGATAATATTATAAATAATGTATCCATTAATTTAAATACTTCACAATATCATATTTTTATATCATGATTTATTTTTCTCCATATTTATTTTTTTCAATTTTCGTTCTAGGATTTGATGAATAGTGTTTAGACATAATCCGAACACAAAACGTGAGCAATATGATGTAATCGAACCAATAATTCATAATACTCATGCGTAACCATGAAATTTATTCATAATATCATGAAAGAATTGAAAAGCATGCGATATTTTATACAAATCTTAAAAATGTGGAGTTTTGGAGCGAATGAAAAATAATAACAAAGAAAATAAAGGTTAGGGTACACTTGCCTTAACCTAATTTATTATTTTTCTTACTCTGATTGGGTTTGAAACGGCGAAGAATCCATTTTCTTTCCTCTTTTTCCTTCTCTTTTCTTTCCTTTTCTCCCTTGCT
>JAODPA010156266.1:0-14575 GCA_025585075.1 Nepenthes mirabilis
TATGATAAAAGGAAAAAAAAAAAGAAAAGGAACATGAAAAATTACATAAACAATCATATACATGATTTATAACTCACGACATAACCATGCCAGCCATGCATCACTGTTCTATATGAACATCCATCATCATGTCTATACGATTTTGAAACCAGCATCCGACTGGCATCAAACACATGCCATAACCATGGTAGCCATACATAGTTCTGCCTGAACATCCATCATGGCTTTACTATGATCTACACAACAGCACCATACAAGAACACTCAAACACATGCCATGCTACTACACATTGTTCTCCATGAACATCCATCCATCATGGCTCTACTATGATCTTCCCAGTAGCATGTCCATCCATGATCTTAGCCCATGCATCTTCCCCCTTGCTCAATGGATATCTAGAATCTATCACCGTCTTCAGCTTCCCTTCCTGCACCAACTTCACCAGATACTCCAGGTTCTCGGCCTTGGCACTCAGTATATACGGCACCAGCTGCTTCTTCGAGAACGTGAGTTTTTTCACAGCGAACGTCCACAAGGCGCTCGGGCCAGGAGTCAAGTCGATGACCTTACCTTTCGGGCTCAGGTTGGGCTCAAAGGTAGACCATGGGATGCCCGATGCGCAGTGGATCACAAAGTCATACTTCTTCCCAGAAGGGCTCCTCAAAGCCGCCCCGTCCGGGGTCTGGTAGTCCAGGACTTCATCGGCCCCAAGGTTCTTAACGAATTCCAAGTTGCGGGCCCCACATGTTGCCGTCACATGCACGTTCCCCAGCTTTGCCAGTTGAACCGCATAGTGTCCCACCCCGCCTGATCCGGCAGTAACCAGGATGTTCTTGTTCTTGTTCTCATCGCGTTCATCGAGCTTTATCCCTGCAACGAGGGTGAGGGCCCCATGTGCAGTTAGACCGGCTATAGGGAGGGGTGCAGCGTCGGCTGCTGATACTTCAGAAGGCCTTCCAACAGTCAAGCTCTCTTTAGCCACAGCATACTCGGCCAGTGCACCTCCAGTCTGCCAACAAAGATGACATTAATTTCCCTAGATTAGTTAATTCAAGATGCAATGTAGAAAGACGGGCATTAGGCCAAGCATGGAAAATGATAGTTTTCGATGAAGCTAAATGATGCCTAATAGAGTACTCGTAGATGCTTTGATCGATAAAGTTATGTTTGATTCACGTAAATTTATCTTTATAATCGCGTAGAGAAAAATTTAACAACTACATTAATATGTAAAAAATTATAATATGCTTCAGTAAAATAACATTCATTAAAGGGGATAAAAGAAATAAAATAAAATGAGCTTTGGTGTAATTAGAAGATTGCTCAATTATAATCTAGGATCATTAGTTGAAATCACAGAAACAACCTTTACAATGTCAAGATAAAGATAAATACATTTAACTTTGTTAGGTCCCAAACCCAAAATATGATAATTTGGAAGTAATTAAAATGATAATAATCAAGATGAGACTAAATATGTAAGAAAGAATGAGGTTTGAAAGTAAAAAAGTGAAAATTTGTCGAAGTTTAGTAAACAGCAGTTGGACACCTGCCGCTCGCCCGAAGCGTGGCAACAGGCGCAAAATGCAGTAGCTGCCCGCTTGCCGGGCGCCTGACGCGCTCGAGCGAGCGCCCGGCAGAAACCCTGCACTCGCCGCACGCCTACCTCGCGTTCGAGAGCAGGCGCGATTTTACCCCCATGTCCTGATTTCTGTTTTGTTATGAAAGGAGAGGGAAAAATGTTGGAGAGGCAGAACAACAGCAGCACGAAAGAGGAGGGAAAAAAGAAGAAGAAAAGGAGAAATCACCTATTCTGATCCGCTCCGGGTAAAAATAACGGTGGATCAAGATCAGACAAGTGTACCTCGAATGTTATTCTCCGTTTTTACCGCTTTTTATTGTCTCTAAATGGGTATTCACACTCTAAAATCATATTGTTCCATATTTAATGTAAATGAAGCATATTTCTTTCGATTGTTCGAATACATTTCATGTTTACCATATGTATTGCAATATTTAGCTTCGATTTTATGAATAAACATGTATTTAGTGCCCAATTTGAGTCTGGAAGAATACTGCGAAACCCTAGCTCGAAAATATTGGGGATTTTTGGTTGAAATGCATGATTTTGTATATGTATTTAGATTTATAGCATTGATTTCATGAATAAACATGTGTTTGGTATTTGATTTAAATCCAGAAGTTTTATGTGATACCCTAGAACGAAAATTGGAAATTTGGTGTTTAAATTCCTTGAATTTTGATATGTAAAGGTTTATTTGTGAAAGTTTATTGCTTATACTGTAAGTTTTATCTGAAAAATTTACATGGAACCGTACTGTTAAGTTACTGTGAATTTCTGAAATAACTGAAGGGTGATATGAAAGAGTTGATTTACCGTGAGATATGATAAGTAAAGAAAGTGAGAATATGAGTAAAAATCCCTTTAATTGAGTATTTCCGTTGAGTATTTCCATTGAATATTTCAATTGAGTATTTCAGTTAAATATTTCTGTTAAATAAGTTAATAAGAAAAGGGACTTAAGACTATTGTTTAGTCAGGTAAGATTCTCCAACATGCCTTAGAACGTTATGATGGTAATCGATGATAGCTCTATCCATGGAGTTATATGTGGTCCGCCCTCCCTCAAGGTGTTAACCTAGAGGGTAGTTTCTGTCACTGGTCAGCATTTCTGTAATGATCACTAGCATTTCTGTACTAAACCCACGAATGAGATATTACTGTTACTGTTTATAACCTTGGATTGTGAGGAGATGCATATAATCTATCCTCAATTATTCGTCCACTCAACTAGTAGGGTCTATTGGTTTGGTCCTGTTTTGCATAAAAAGGAAATTTTCAGTATTTATAGATTTTGATACCGATTTCTGAATTATATGACTCGTTACACTGTTTTGTGATTTCTGAAGCATGCTAATATCGATTCATGTTTTCTCATGTTTCCTGAATCGTTCTATTCCCTGTATAGTTACATGATTTGACTGATCTGCATACCTGCTCTGCATAAAAGGGTTTATACTGCATGTTTTCATATACCTTACTGGGCCTCGGCTAACTGTTTTGTATTTTCCTCCTCCAGATAATATTGTAGAGCTAGTGCCTGGTGAGAAGGAATAGCTAAAGCTTAACCTACTGATTTTTGAAGACCTGAAGTCATTTTAGAGATCTTGGAAAGAAATAGTTTGATGTAATTATCTGATTTTTGTATATGGGTTTATGTGTATGAATTTTCTATAAGACATGCATGATGCATATATGATATAAACAAGGATTTATACTTTCGTAGGTACATAGTTCAGCTTTCGCTATATGTTTCTTTTCTGGATTCTGTTACAGAATCTAAACGACATCTCTTATATATTTCTAACTTAGTTGATAGGATTTAATTGAGTCATGGATGATATGGCAGTCTGAGATCCTGTGTATGTGTACTGTAGGATGAAATGATGATATCTGTGTAGTTGAGTGCTTGATTTAGGTTATTTGATTACAGATTGTATTTTTTATTTTTATCAAATTATAGAGAAAATTCTACTAAAATTTCTGCAGAATTTATATATTTTAAAATCTGATTCTAATTTTTGTTTCTGTCTTGACGGAAGCTTCTGAGAAAAAAAAAAAACCATACATTCACAAACCCTCTCCTCAAAAGAGTCACACTAAAAACCTCTCATTTTAATCCTCCCTCTTACTTCCAAATGTGAGAATTTCATAGTGACAATTTAAACAACTAAAATTATAAAAACACATTAAAATGTGTTGAACCTATTATATAATTTTAACCGTCGAAATTGTCACGACCAAATCCTCACCATTCAACAGTATGGAAGGAATCTAATAGCTCCCTTGGTTCCCACGATACAGGAGCATCTTATAGTAGGTTGCCTTCTTTCATAAAGGTAAGAAGAAAGTACATACACTGTGTTTGAGTACAGCTACAACTTTGTCGCCGGCTTTAAACTTTGTAACACCAGTTCCAACCCTGACCACTTCTCCTGCCAAATCAGTTCCTAAACAAACAAAAGAAAAACATCAAGATATCAAAAAAGCAATGACAATACGACCCTAAAACAAAAGGCAGTCCCATGCACAGAGGGTCAGACCATTTTTGGTACATTATGCATGGTTTTACGATATAAGAAGCCAATTACACAACTCAAACCCATAAACAAAATGTCACAAGATGACAAATCTACCAAATCGCCAAGACTCCCTTTCAACCAACAATATGACAACAAGGGGTTGTAATTCCTGTCAACATCCTTTTTAAGCCTTTGACAACGGGGCATAAAATATCATTTGTTCAACAGACTAATGGCCTTCAATGACACCAAATTGGTAATGCGGATGGGATATGCCTAAACATGGTAAATGTTAAACTTGTTGTTTTAGAGTTTTAATAATAGTAGTATGTTCATTAGTCCATGCAGGAGGGTTCTTTTTGCGTCTTTCAAATAATGGTTCACAAATCTGTTTGCCCATGACAAAACAAACTATAAAGTATAAGTTATCTAAACAAAGAACATCTCCAAGATCCAAAATGAAGCATGCATCCATATCACATTCTTCCATGGAATGTGATCTTCAGAGCTTGAATGATGATCCATAGAGCAAAGTCAAGCACCTTGCAACCATTTGTGCCAATCATTCTCACCTTGGAGTGAGAAAATTTCCTTCTCAAATAGACCAAGCATTTTTAGAAGATGATTTACAGTTTCTGGAAATTGAAACATGCCAACCGTAAGATGGGTTTTATTGAAATGGAATAAAAAGTTGTGGAGAGTATCTAAAGAGAGCTGGAAATAGTATCTTGGGTTGTATGAAGTGCCTGAATACATCAATAACGGCTTCACTTTGCATAAATATGCATTATTCCATGGTCATTCACAATCACCATGACTGTTCTACACTTCTACCATGAGTGCCTCTGAAAACATGGCCAAACAACAATAGAATTTTGTCAAGTTCACTTGGTGGCCACCTAACAAATGCCTCTATGCCCTTACTCTTAAACTGGTAGCCGCTAATCCAGCCATGAGTTTTACACCATGAGGGGGTCAACAGTGGGAAAATATCTTTTCATGGCATGTTAAGAACAGAGCAGAATTAGGATGATTGCAGCTGCTGATCCACAGAATTCACCTCCTCTTTTGAGATTTTATGCAATAAATGAAATTTTTTCTTGGGAGTCTTTACATGTTTAGAGGAGTTGAGTTTTACAATACTATTTTTAAATTTGAGCAAATACCATCAAAAATTCATTGAAAGGCTTTACTATCAGGACTTTTCCGTCAAAATTATTATAAATTTATGCAATAAAAGCAAATGATTAGTAAAACATCTTTCACCACAGTGAAGATCATGATTTTTATGTAACATTCACATTTGCTTCTACAACAATGCCACCCATTAATGTCACCCTGGTAAACACTGGGAAAACTGTTCAGTTCTCAAAAAAAATAGTAACATACTCATATTGAGAAGTAACCTACTTATATTCGGATGCCATTTTCCTAAATTAATAAAAGATTCAAATCTAGTATATACCATTCCAACAAAAATACTTGAAAATTTTTCCTAGGGATAATAATAGGGTGGGTTGGCTACTATGGAGGGATTTCCATTTCCATGCCCGCCCTGTGAGATTCATATTCATGCCCTACCAACCCGTACAAGTGGTGGATATAAACTATTGTACCTGTACTAGTCGGTAGATCATGACATCCATATTTGCCCTACTCCATGTCACTGTACCCAACATACATGCCTCGTAAATATATAAGTCATAGAACACAAAGAGAGGATTTTTTTTCTTTTGTTGTTTAACATTCCGGATGTGATGAGAATGGATAAGATTAAGAACACATGAAAAGATACAACAAGCAACACAATGCAATTATATTCATTAAAACATGATGAAGACTGAAGCATACAATAGGGAGGTTTTAGACTAAGGCGATGAGAAGGGAGGGAGATGCATTTAGAGCAAAGAAATAATTACAAAATTGTCAATGACGGATGAGAATATAAAAAAAAAAAAAAAATTACAGGAAGTGAGACAAAATGAGTGAGGGGAAATCATGAATTTCAATAATCAATCAATTCATCAATAGCTCAATAGTGAAGAAACACAGGGGCCATTTATATAGACACCCAGCTCCTATACCAACTAAGAAACAGAACATATCTTCCTAAAAGATAAAGATATAATTCAAGTGAATCCTTAAACTACTAAAATAAAGTCTTACATATGCTAAATGTCCTATAAACTGCTTACAATAATATAGTTATCAGTGCAGGAAAACTACTTAAAATACAGTGTTATCAGTGCAATAGTCAAACATAGCATTCCAAATACAAGTCTTCAACCTTCTTAGCTCATACTGCATGAACACCTTAACTGTCCATGCAGTAAACTCAGTAGACAACATGTGACAATACAAAGCCAGTAGACCAGATGCAATAATAAAAACACCGTGATATATATATTTTAACTCTAGAAACAATAAGGATAATATTTTCAGCAAAAAAACAGCTGAAGTAGTTATTTATTCTAAACTTTCTATATATTTTCAAAATTATACATGTCTAATTTGTTTCAATTTTTATTTTCAATCCCTCGCTTTGTTCCAATGTAATTTCTCTCGACAAAACAATGATAATTCCGGTGCCACACACTATGACACGATAGTATGTGATGACGAAATAGTGGCACAATTATTGCCCATGTAAAAAAAAAAANCTATCCTGTAGCAAACGGCGCATGCATGCCCCTTTAGATTGACTTATTGTCTTCCCAAGAATGACGTCTCCTAACTGCCCAATCAGGAAAGTCAACTACACGCCATTTGGAGAAAACAGCTGTTCAGCATTTCTATTCTCAGCCGGTCAACACCCCATGACCGTCTTCTTCACTTGGTAGTCAACGCCCACGTTGACCGGTCGGACGTCCTTCTGCAATCCTTCGGTAAAACGCAGCAAGTTCTCATGTCTTCAGCAAGTCAACATCTTGTTGACTGGTTATTTCTATCCGTTCAAAACTTCCAGTCAATAATGTTGACCGGAATTCCTTGTGCTTAAGCTGTGCATAGTCCAAGAACACTCAGCGCACAAGTCCGCAGATTTTAGTCGCATACAAGGTCCTCATACTCCATCCAAATCCTCAGGACTTCCACACGGGAGTGACCCCTAACAGAAAGGAGCAAAGAGGAGGAGGAAGATGGGGAGAAGAGAGAACAACAGTTGTGGTAGCAGTGGCATTTCCAGATGGCTGTTAGAAGGCGTGGGGTAGGGCTGGTGTTGTAGGTTAGTATCCTTTCTTACACTTTTTTCTTTTCTTCAAAATTGCTAGAAATGTTTGACATGTGTGATTTTCATTCGATGCCTTCGTTGAAATTCATATGGATGAGTATTTGAGATTGCAAGGGAAACTGTAATCCATAAATTTTTTTTCTACATCATAGATATTGGATTCAATAACCTCACACTGAAATCCTAATGCTACTACTACCAAAAATTGTTGCGAATATGAATTTGGGGAAAGGGCCAAGAAATTAACATTTGACAAGGACCGATAGTGTATTGCTGAATTGGGCCCAATTTATCCTCCAATAGCCAACAATTCAAATGTGAATATATGGTGTTCATCAAAGTTAAGGACCTGCTTATTGTTTAGACAGATTTTCTCTTACCATAAATCTATTTAAAAAAAAAAAAAACAATTTTCACTTTACCACCTCCATCTTCTGATGCTTTCACATAACCACCACTTTAGTTTGTTTCTCACTTAATCACCTACGATTTGTGTTTAGTTTCCAATTCACCTTCTATGTCCCATTTCTTGCTAGGAGAGTTTTGCCAAATGCTCTTAATTTTTAGTCAAATGACCAAAATGCCCTCCTTGCTTTGCAAGCATGTGGGATATGTGCCAAACATGCGAGGCAAGATTTGAAATTTTATTTGAAATGTGACATGAATAGGGAACATGGTAAATTGAGCACAGAATATAAATTATTAGGGGTTAAGTTAAAAAAAACAAAATGAAAGTAATGGTTATGTGAATAACACAAAAACATATAGGCAGTTATGTTGAGAGGGGGGGCATTTCTGAGATAGAGGAAACAGTTTCTAATTGTAACTCCAATTTTAAGCATAGCAACAGAAATTCCAATATTAAGAACAAAACAAAGAAAGCCAACATATGAAAACATCACCTGACAATGTGTAGCTATTAAGAACAAAACAAAGAAAGCCAACATACGAAAACATCACCTGACAATGTGTAGCCTCAGAATTAGGTCTTCAACTCATCCAGCAGCCATTTGTTATACACAATCATTCATATGCAGATTTTATGGTCATCCTCGTAATTTAGGAATTCTTTGTTAAAAAAAACATTTCCTCTTACCAATAAGTAAAGTTGTCGGGAAAAAACAGACAGTATTATCATGTAAATTCAATGCAAAGATGCCAAGAAAATGAATGAAACAATCTATAGACTTGGTCACAAAACATCCAAAAAATTTTGAAAAATATGCAATATGATCAATCATAAATTTAACCCCTATGAAGTACCCTGAATTGGAAACAAATGTAGCAGAGCCAACCTGGTATAGTCGGAAACTTGGAGGGAAGAAAGGGCCTTATCATGCCTTTCTGAATTTTCCAATCAACTGGATTTAGACTTGCTGCCTCCACTTTCACCAATACCTCATCAGCCTTTGGATCAGGAACAAGACTCTCAACGTGCTGCAGTAGGAATAAATATTGTCGCAGCAAGGGTCAATATTTCAGTACATGTCATGAAAACAGCTTCTTTCCAATGCATGGAGCTAGAATGCGTACATTTGACCCTCCCTATACCTGACAATGTGGAAGCCTTGGTACATTGGCCGCCCTTTTTCAATGCTTCAGCCCATTTCTAGGAATAGGATTCCTTTTCCCTATTTATTTTAGAAGTTTCAGGACCTCGACAATGTTTTCAAAGTATTGCCTCTGTCCCAAGATACTAATTAGCTATTGATTAGCTAGCATGTAAAAGAGAAAAGCTAGTATGTAAGGGTTCAGCATACCGATGTAAAATTCTATACCATTGCAATTTTACACTTAAGTTGCTAAAAGCACATAAATAGGCAAAGGAATGGAAGTACATCTTGCACCTTCCATTGGATGGTCAGTGCAAGACCAGAAATTGGAATACATTAATTCCGCTCATCCTACCAATTTATTCATGGAATGGAATTGTACACGGCCGTTTATTTGCTTGGCTAGTCAAACACGGGTTAGTTCTTGAGGTGGAGAATTGAAACAATAATCTCTTTCTGATCCAAGTAGGATCACTCAAGTTTTGACAGACTTCAAAACAAAGTCTCCTTACTCGATTTAGTATAGTCAACATTATTTGCTGAATCTAATATGCAATAAATGGTACAAACATCAGCCATGGGGTGTGAAAAAGTTATGATCATAGATCTCTTTTTCCATCCCTTTTCTGAAACAAATTTGATTTCGAAATTCAACAGTGATATTTTTATCAGATGATGGAATAGTAGAATTGCCACTACTGTCACATAATGGCTTTTAGAAGACTGCTTATTACATGGCATTACATAATGGGGTTCCTCAAATTCACAGGCATACAGGCCTTTATGTAAGGTTTTGTCCAATATACACCATCCCGGCTTTTACACATATGCTTAAATGACAAGTAATGTTTTTTCTTCAAAAAAGAAATAGCTCATCTTGGCAGGTGGTCCAAGAATAAATTAGCTGCCCAAGAGATATTATAAAGCCAATCAATCTAGATACCTTTACCAATTGGAGGCAGTTCCCTAGGAGAATAAATCTTATTTTGCAGCGACAGCTGTCAGAACACATAACAGCCATTACAGATAAAGCTAAAAGATTGTTAAGTGTAAACACTGAGTACCTAAAAAACTCAGACAACTTTGATACTATAGGTTTAGATAACCTCCAATTTCCATGATTTGGGAAAATAACATATTTGGATGCATCAAGGTCCAACATTTGTTTGGCAGGAACGGAGATGAGGGATGAAAAGTGGACAGTTGACAAAAACTAAGATAGATAAAAGCTGGTAATTTGTAAACACTGAATACCTAAAACTTGACAATGTCGACTATAGATTTGGATGATCGCCATTTTCCATAATTAAGGCAATTATACTATTTCAGAAGAAATCAAGGTCCATTGTTTGTTTTGCCAGAATGTAGATGGAGGATGAGTAGTGGGTAATTGACAAAACCAGAGATAGATATATCAAAAGAACCTTCAAGTAAAAGCATATTTTAAAGCACATTGCCTAATTAGTTTTGGAAGACAATGATGCCACTCACAGTAGGCCAATTCCAGATGCAATCTGACCTGATAATCACTAAACATATTGGTTCTACAAAATCCAATAAGGAGAGTTCATATCTACAGCCAACCAGAACTTTACTCCAACATAGCATCAACCGTTATCATCATAGGCATGCCATACGATGAAGTTTTCTATTAATCTCAAGTCAATGAATCAACCTGACATAACTGCAGTGCATGTATTCTCAAAAGGGGATGCTACCAAATTATTCTCTTCGGCTAATTTTTTTTTTTTCATTTTTTTTGAATTTTTATTTAGTAGTATTATAATAAGGAAAAAATTAACCACTGCTCATATTTAGTAAAATTATAGTGCAACAACCCATCAGTCATATGCTTGGCAAAGAACAGATTCACTAAAAGTGTTTCCTGTAAGGACCAAAAACATGAAAGTAAATAATTATTTGTAAGTGTAGAAGTATTGCATGCTGAGTCCAGGGTGAAGTACATCAGACAGGAGACTAAGTGGGCAACTGATTCACTAAAAGTGCTAATGTCATGAAGTTTGACTATTCAGGTAACAACTTGGTTGACAGCTCAAGCAGAACTTGGAAGATTGAGTAACTGGTGAAGAGCATCAAGAAATGCACAACCATTTTTCCTCTTTTCATTTTTTAAGCTTTAGAGTTTCTCTCTTTTTTAATTTGTTATGAACGGATCGGTTGATACAAAGCAACATGGTTAGAAGAGTCATTAAGTAATTTAGAGTTATGTCTAAAGGGTAAGTTGCTCATATCAAGTAGAAAAGAGGCTTTATTGTGATCATTGATATTGCATAAATGTATCTTCAAAGCTATAAAAGAGAGGAATTAAAAGAGTAAAGGGATTGAATGAGGGTTAGTGAAGTATAACCATGGGTAAAGAGAATGAACTCAATTAAATGTGTACCCTTATACTTAATAAAAGTATAGTATTTTTGGATTTCTATTTCATCAAATGGCATTATGTCCAAGTCCATAACATCATCTGGAAAGGTTCTCAAGATAGAAAATGAAACATCAACTAAAATGCCTTTGCAAAGAACCAAGCATGAATGTCAATGGAATCTATAAACTCACAGCTAACAAATGTCAAACCTTATACAAGAATTACTCCCGAGGAACACATTTATGTATGCATAAACCTGAACCAAAACTTATTTCAAAGTTAACCGATTATGAAACAATGTCAAGGTACTCCTAACTTTTTTATTTTAATGATGAAAATATTCCTAACTTACAAGTGATTCAGGGGACTATGAAGCAAGACAAAGAAAAATCATAAACTCATGAAGCTTCACTCTTCAGTATCCTCCTAAAGAACCAACGACCAAGTGCAAGTTGAGTATGGAAGTTACAGTTTCCCTACATTCTTTTGCCTTTTTCTGTTTTCCACCCAATAAGGAATTACATGAACAACCACTATCAACGCTATGACCATGGTAAAATTGCAATGTTTTTTTCCGGAATATTGATTGATTTCAATATTCTGAGAACATCGTCATCACACTCCTGATTACCTTGACTTGTGAAGAGAGGAAATTACAGGAACTTCAACATCTTCCCTTCTTAGCACTAACAACCAGTTTTCCATCAACATTATGATAAACTGAACATGACCATATCCACTTTCTATACACAACCAAATCTAGTCTCAAGAAGCCAAGCAATGAAAGAGCTAGACACTTTCCAACTCCATGAACATTTTGAGAATTCATAACTCAGAGTAAGAATGGTTGAAAATGTAAAATAAGATTAGTTAGTCAACCAATTTTATTTGACTGTTCTGTTCCACAGTATTTCCCTATTATGGACCTTTGCATAAATAACCTCATTCCACCATCACTTCTATCCTTTTCCTTTTGGTCCATCAGTGTGCACAACACAAAAAGAATTGCCCTATTGCAACCCCAAAAATCTCCTCCCTCAACCAAAATGCAGGTGGCATTTAATTCCAAATCTCTAAACAATACCAAAGGGCTTTTCTAATTATACTAATTGGCACCTTCACTTGTATTTTCCCTTACATATCAATACCAAAAACAATCTCCTGTAGCTTCCCCAATTAAGTTTACTTATCTCCCTGGAACTGCTAGAAACCCAGTTCATGTTCAATAATTCATGCACATGCATATTCACACACAATCATGAAAATTTGCACAAGGGTAAATGGAAACAATGAGAAAAGAGAATCACTTATAAGTGAGATTTGATCCCAAGCCACTTAAAACAATACCAAGGGATTTTACCAACTACACTAATTGGGACCTGCACTTCTAGTTTTCCTCTAGATCTCAGTATTCAAAACAAACTCCCACAGCTTCCCCTGTTAATCACTATAATCCTAGTTCATGCCAAGTAATCCACACACATAGGCACAACCATAGAGACATATGCACATGCAAATTAGCCGGAGGCAACAATAAAGTTCTCCGACAGAGATTTACAGCTAAGGATAAAGGGAAACAAAGAGAAAACAGTACCACACAGAGTTGCGCAGTTAGGCCATGGAATCAGTCCAATGATGAGGAAGAAGCTCAAAGCTTCTATGTCAAGAGACAATAACAAAAACCAAGTCTTAAAACTTACTATATGGGGTCAATTACATAAATCCTCTTCTACCGTTTATCTCTGTTTAGATTACAGCATAATCTGAAACAAGAAGTAATCTTAAATCCTTTTAAGTTACCGCACAGCAAATTCTTGCAAGCTTACCTATTCGCTTTTAATACCTCTAACCTCGAAGTAACATTTGTAACTTGTGCATCATTTGGCATACATTTTAAATATCCAAACAGCTTGCAAGTTTTTCCCTCATGTTTACTTTGAAGGGATTGCTTCAAATTTGCAAGGAATGTGCCATTTTTTTCATCTCATCTCGACAAATTACACCAGTAGTTCATTTTAGCATTCTAAATCCTATATAAATGAAGATGCCAAAAAATCCTCAAAACTCCAATAACCTAATCACACATCATGTATGGAATAAATTTCAAAATGTAATCTCTAGGCAACTCAACATATGTACATTCAAATATCTGAAATGAATCCTATAATAAAATGGGCTACCTCCATACCTTGTGGCCAAACGCTCTGTTACTACTATTTATCTTACTGGAAATAACCTTCTAGTTTTCTCCAAATTTACCGAATTGGCTTTGAGTGGCTAAGCGTGTCAAAGAATCAAGTCATTCTGACAATTTAAGTGGTTAGGTGAGGCCCAACAATAGTTTTTCACTCTTTCACGGCCCCTCATGCGAATGCCTACTGGGGCTCGATTAAGCCCATGTTCACCTTGCTATCTGCTCAAATACTTCTTTTTCAAAATTCAAACTCTTGATCTGATGATCAAATGAGCCCCGATACTGTGTGCCCAACTTTGGGATTACGATGTTTAAGTAAGTGTGCACGAATTGTTTTTATAGTGTTTCAGAGGCCATGGAATTCAGAGCATAATGAAAAAGCCGAAAAGCATAACAAGTCTTTTTGTAGATCTGGATCCCATATGGGAACTTCCTTCGAATTTCTCCCTCCCGATTTGGGAAAAGAGAAATCTCCATAGAAGACACATCAATCAATTTATCATGGCTTTCCAACAGTCGCAATAAAAAGAGAGGAAAGCGGAAACGAGAAGGCAAGATTAAAACCAGAGCAATTTCAAAACACAAATCAAAAGTAATTGAAAGGAAACGCTTTAACAGGAGTGAAAACCTTTAAACCAGCAACCCCACCGCCATAACCAAAGTACTGAATTGCCTGCATAAGCTTCCCTGCCATTTTCGCAGCAAACCAGAAGGAGCCTTCCACCAAAAGAAATAGACAGAGTGTGTGTGTTGATTTCAATTTAAAGAACACAAGCAGAGTTTTTCTTCGTTGCCTTACGTTGACTGAACTATGAAAGGAGCTTCCTTAGCTATATAACTCAAGATAATTGAAACTGGAGCCTCCACCTAGCTTCCTGTAGATGTGTGGTAGTGCGAAAACAAGGGCATAATTGCTGTTGTAGAACAATGGCATTTGAAATGGACAGCGATGTAACCCAAAAAAAATAAAATAAAAATAAATAAATAATTTGACTACGATTGTCATCTGATTATCCTGCTTTGTATTTTTCATTTTTGTTTTATTTTATTTTTTGGCCAGCCCACCTCTTTTTTTTTTTTTCCAATACATTTTTACAGTCCGTTAATATAAT
>JAODPA010156277.1:0-14574 GCA_025585075.1 Nepenthes mirabilis
GATAAATTAGTGAAATTACTATAACAGGTCTCGTTTTGAACCACCCATCAAATGTCCCTCCTTGCGTTCTCTCTATCTCTCTCTCTCTTCCAGAGCCATTTTCTACCTCTGCAACTGCAACCTGCTGCTCTTAATTCCAATGCCATCTTCAAATTTCATCGAATTTCTCAATTGAATTTCAGGAAATATGGTGTTTTCCACATTCACAGTTCAATAAATTTCTTCTCATTGCTCTTTCTAGTTCTTGCCGTCAATGGATTTACTCAGATGCTTGCTGTTTCATGCTGTTTTTTACTGGATGGAATAGGCGTCATGTTCTGTTTTATCTTAGTCGTCCAATTTATAGTCTTCTGTCTCCATTTTTGGCTTTTCTTTCCTCTGGATTAATGGCACAGAGATCTTGAGCTTTGGTCTTCGCTGATTTGTTTGGGAGGGAAATGGCTTGGAAAGAGATATATTTCGTGCTGAGAATTTATGTAGTTTTGTTTGATTTAACAGTTCTTGGATCAGCAGGTGTTGATTTCATCTTTTCATCATGTTTTTTGTTTTTATTTCTTTTTTACTGAGACTGTTTCGATTTGAATTTTTAATATGCTAATATTCTATCACAAAATCTGGATTTCTTAGATTTCTTTTCTGTTCTTGTTAGTCTGTTAATAATTCGAGTTTCGCTTCCATTATCGATAGAAGATTCATGTAATTGATAGATTCTGTGTGTGTGTGTGTGTTCTGAACAATATTGGTAATCATCTGAACTTGCTTTACATATTTCTTTCTTACCTTTCAACTTTTGATACTTCCAAATATAGTAGTTACTTTAGATGAAAATGAACTCACGAAATTTGAAGGCTGAAAACAAATTTTCATGTCTGTGACTATCAATAGGGTATCTACCCCTTTATTGGGACCATGAATACTAAAAAACGAAGAACATTCAATTTTGCATCTCTCCCAAGGGCAGTAGTACATACCTAATTGTCTCTTCACATTAAAAAATTTCCAGTCGCTTAAATCACCTAATGAATTAGTGCGGCAAAGAGTGACCCACTCTTTCTTTTCTCCAGTAAAGATTTGATTTAGGCTGTATTCAATGAAAGTCGTATACCTTCATCTCTCTCAAAATCCACCTTACATTATGGGGTTAAAAGTACTTAAAAAAAAAAAGGTGATTTGCCCTTATAAAAATCAAAGAAGAAAACGTATTTTCATGACCTAGTGTTAATCTCGTGTTTTTTCGCCTCAATCGCAGTCTTTTCCTTAGATTCCTATGATTTCTGAAGAGCTGTATGAATCTGGTATGCGTTGATGCTCAACTTTCTCACACAATATTTTCCTTCGTTTTGATTCTTTGAAGTTAATGCTGTTTTTGTGCTTCGTGCCACAATGTCCAAACTTCATCAAGTGGTAACTCAATTTTCATTGCACAGCTGATATTTTGGAAACCAGTTATGAAGAAAGCACATTTTCAGTTGTATGGAAATTGTCCAGATATCTAGATTCATTTATCTCCTTGCAATAGAGGATATAGCAGTTTTTCTTGGATTTCTCAATCTAAGTAAGAGACTACCTTGATATTATTGATCATTTCTTGTTGATTGAATATCATATTGAATTAAATTCGTAGACTAGGCCGGTTGATTCGCTTTAGATTCAAAATCTTTTGGATGATCCTTTCTTATTCCTTCTATGTCCCATTTGTTAGGCCCATTTATGTGTTGGTATATTCTGTCACCGTGTCGAGTTGTTCATTGGCACAGTTATATTTACTGATCGGAAGATCTATATCAGATTCTCGCTCGAAGATCGTTAACGCACTTCTTCTGTATCCACGCCTTCCTTTTGCCTGAGCTGTGCTTAGCACTATATCCAGAGAGCGCGCGCTCGCTGCACGGCCACCATGCGCTCGAGCGGCCTTGCTAGAGAGCGTCTACCTGCTATACGTCCGCCTTGCCCTCGAACTCCATTTTTAGAGAGCGTGCGCTCACTACAGGCTCGCCATGTGCTCGAGTGGCCTTGCCAGAGAGCGTCCGCCCACTGCGGGCCCGCCGTGCACTCGAGCTCCATTTCTAGAGGATGTCGGCTTGCTGCTCACCTGCCCTGCACTTGAGCTCCCGGGGGCGTTCCGAGCCTAACCCTAGGCGCGCCCACCTCGTGTTCAATGCCACGTCACGCATTTCCCTAATGGTTATATTTTTGACCTTATTTTTGGCAATTTTGTAAATACCTGTATAATTCTTTTTACCCCAGCTTTTGTCTTGAATGACCTTTGAATGGCCATTTCAGTAAGAAAGCCCTCACCGTTTGTGGTTACTATTTGCTCCATTTGTGAAAACTTGGCCTCAACTTTTGTGCTTCCACTACAAGTTTTTCTCACCTCATTTTACTTCATCTTATATACCTCTTTCTGCCTATTAACCTTTGTTAGCAATATCGATGGCATGGAAACTGGGCTCCAGTGGTGTGCGTTGATTTGAAGGCTCGTAAATGAAGATTGGCAAGAAGATAGAGAAGCATCTAGTTCCATTACTATAGGCAAATTTAAGGAGCTCCTTGGTAGGGATCACAAGACGGAAGTGAGTCGGTTAGGTTAGCGCATCTATGCCATTCAATTTGTAAGTTGATTTTCTTAGTGCATTTTTCCTGGTCGTTGATGTTTAGAGGGTTTTACTCAATAGCTGTGGCTATTAAGGTTTTCCTTCGACGCCAAAAATCTCGTCTTGATTGTTATTGTTTTTATTATTTACTGTTCATATCTAGATTAGAATATATTTTACATGTATTGTATATTTTGTTATTTATATTCCGTAAATTTTTTAAAGCGTCGAAACATATTTGTTGTGATGGACTATGTCCTAAAATTCATCATTTACCATAATCATAATTAATTATCTTTTAATTACCAATTTTACCAATAAATAAATCATTTGACAAATCAGATGTGAGTTTTTCCCGTTGATACCCCAATTGACTGTGCATAAATAATACAACAATATACATGGGATCCAATTACATTGCCATATCATCTATGGTTTTGACACTAACCTAAAAATAATATGATGTCATGCTTTTATTAAGGAAATATGCCTGTTCATTACTAAAATTAATCATATACTAACATGTGGAAGCAATAAATATACATAAAATTTGTCCATTCAAAATTAAAATCATTTGTTGAGATACATTGTCTCTTACATTCATCAACTGTTATACATATTGAACATAACAATTGATACCAAACCATACAACATCATCCTAGGCATTGAAAACTATTCAAAACTATACATAATTTCCACCACAGTCTCCAACTGAAATTAAACTAGAAGTTGACAACTAAGTACAGTACATACTATCCAAAAACATAGATTAACATAAAATATCTTCAGAAGTATAAACTAAATACTTCAATCTTTATGCGTACTCATTAGACAAGAACTCGTGTGACTCATTTAAGGAGGTTAGTAAAATAACAAAGAGTGAGCCAAATACTCAACAAGATACAATACATAGTAAAGAATATGCATAATTTAAACTTAAGAGTATATCAGAAAGAATGACAGATCATTCAAGACTAAGCTTCTCGCCTCGCGAAGGTTGGTCGTGAGCCGAATTATGTTGACAAATATTTGTTCGGTCACTTACATCTCATCCATCCTTCTCAATAAGGCTTTATTCTTCTATACTCTCTTGAGTGGGTGGCCCATGGATCTGTCGTCCCACTTCTGCTCTCACATCATCGCTTCTTTTGAGTCCGAAAAGGATGACAACTTTTTCCATGATTGTCTTATCTAGCGGCTAGTTATTTGTTTAGGGGTTTTATTTCCAGATCTTCCCCGTCTTCCACTTGGGCGGCCCATTACCCGCACTACTTTTGCCCAAAGTCAATCTCACACTCATTGTAACCCAACTCGCGAAGATCCTCTCGATGAGCCCCTATCAGAGGTTCCTTCCTTTTTAACCGAGGGTGGGCCATCTTGTCCAGGTGCCTCTTCTCCTGATCCCTCATGTCCTAGTCCATCTAATACTCCTCGATCCTCTATCTCTTCCTCCTTTGCGATTATGGGTCAGCTCTCTTGGCTTTTTGATCGGATGGAGCGTCTGTTTTCCTCTCAGGAGCAGTTGTATGCTTCTCACACGTAGTTGCAGTTGGACGTCCTCATTGGCTTTTAGTGTCTTGATGCTCGCCTAGCTACTTAGGAGGAGAAGCTTGTTCGTCTACGGAGGTAGCATGCTTGTTGTTCTTTCGCTCAGCCGTCTTCTGATGATTCTTCTGCCTCCAATTGATGCCTTCCCTTTGGTCATTCGTGACAAAAAGGGGGAGATTTATTTCTCAAGTTTATTTTGCTTAGGGGGAGTCAAGGTTCATTTATTTGTTATGACTTCCATTGTTAGGGGGAGCATTTGTTCCGTCTTCAATTGTATGACTTTGTTGTGTTATTATTTTGTTCTAATTATTAACCGGCTTTATCTTGATCTCATTGTGTCAGCCTTATATTTGTCTTGCTGCTGCTTTTATTTGCTTCTATACTAACCATGGTTGAATAGGCACAGTGGTTCTCTTTCTGCTCAGCAGCTCATTTACGTGTTTCTATCCTTAGATTTATGTACTATGTCTGTTATCCTCTAGTTGTAAATTTTTGTATACACGGGTTCTATCTTGATGTTGTCTGAATCCATGATTCTCTTGTATTTTGATTTATTTTCTTTGTGTGGGATTTTGTTACGAAATTACCAAAGGGGGAGATTGTTAGGTCCATTTATGTGTTAGCATATTCCGTGATTGTGTCGGGTTGTTCGTTGGCACAATTGTTTTTATTGATCAGAAGATCTGTATTAGATTCTCGCTTGAAGATCATCAACGCACTCCTTCGGTATCCACGCCTACCCTTCACTCGAGCTGCTTGAGCACCACATCCAGAGAGTGTGCGCTCGCTACACACCCTCCATGCGCTCGAGCGGCCTTGCCAGAGAGTGTTTGCCTACTATACGCTCGCCTTGCGCTCGAGCTCCGTTTCCAGAGAGCGTGCACTCACTATATGCCCGCCGTGCGCTTGAATGACCTTGCAAGAGAGCATCCGTCCGTTGCGCGCCCGCCTTGCACTTGAGCTCCATTTCCAGAGAGTGTCCGCTCGCTGCTCCCCCGCCCTCCGCTCGAGCTCTCGCGCTCGAGCTCTCAAGCGTATTCCCAGTCTAACACTAGGCGCGCCCACCTTGTGCTCAAGCCGCGTTCGAGCGCCGCGACACGCATTCCTCCAACGGTCATATTTTTGACCTTATTTTCAACCACTTTATAAATACTCGTATGATTCTTTTTACCTCAATTTTTATCTTAAATGACTTTTGAACGGCCGTTTCAGTGAGAAAGCCCTCTCTATTTGTGGTTACTATTTACTCCCTTTGAGAAAACTTAGCCTCAACTTTTGTGCTTCCACTACAAGTTTTTCTTACCTCATTTGCTTCATCTTATATACCTCTTCCCCTTGTTAACCTTCATTGATGACGTCGGTAGCGTGGAAACTGGGCTCCAGTGGTGTTCAGTGATTCGACGACTCGTAAATGAAGATTGACAATAAAATTGGAAGGCATCTGGTTCCATTATCGCAGGCAAATCCAAGGAGCTCCTTGGTAGGGATTACAAGACCGGAGTAAGTTGGTTACATTAGCGCATCTGTACCACCCGATCTGTAAGTTGATTTTCTTAGTGTATTCTTTCTTTGCCATTGAAGTCCGGAGGGTTTTATACTCAATAGTCGCAGTTATCGAGGTTTTTCTTCGTCATCAAAAATCTTGTCTTGATATTACTGATTTTATTGTTTACTGTTCACATCTAGAGTAGAATATATTTTACGTATATATATATTCGGTGATTTATATTCCGCAAATTTTTTACGGGGTTGAAACATATTTGTGCTTTGGTAGATTTGCCCTTTTCACCATCCATTGGTGAGACACACACAAAATACATGTGGGATCATCATTAGAACCATCATACTTTCTGACCACTGATGAACTGATAGAAATAAATTTTTCCTCTATGGGAATGATGACTCATTTGGATTAACAAGAGAGTCCAACTACATTTTATTGTCAAAATCCATATTGTGTTCATACGATAACCACAATTCCTCAAGCTGTAATTCAATACGCAAGTATCAATTGGTTTTATTAAGCTAGCTATGTGCTATGAGTTACCAATGATTCCACTGCTTCTGTGAAAGCATCCAAGACCTCACGTTTGGCTAATTAGAACTCCACAGTATGTTCCAAAACCCTTTCCCTGGATGAGGCAAAAGGGGCACTAGGAACATGAGACCAGCCGCCATTCGAGTCCTTTTCCAACTTTCACCATTTTATGACCTACATTATTGTCCTATGCTGCCTTGTGCTCTTCACGGAGTGGAACCTTTAAAGCTAGGTACAATGTGTTCTATATTAGTCTGCTCCCTTTATGAACTCATGACAGGTGGATCAATACATGTCTTTGTATTTGCATGGTTTGTGGAATGAAATATCAATCTATATATAAAAAGTTGGCCAATACACACGGGTATCGGGCCCACGGATACTGATACTTAACTATATGCAATAGATAGTGATACGAGGAAGAAGGGAAATAAGAGTACTTAATTTAATGTAATACATCAATTATTTGAAGAATTTGTTTTGCTGGCTACAATTCATGCTTTGTAATTTGAGCAACTGATATGTAACAATTCGATATATTTGTTGTGTATGATTTCAATGGTATAGACAAAGTTGCCTGCCTAGCATCTCCTACTAGCTTTGGCAGCAAAGGACATGGAATGCTGGTTGCCGCACCTCCCGAAAGTGCATTCCACATTCTTGCCAACATGAGTCATTCGCTGAGAAACAGTATATTTAGAAACCTAGAAGAGAAATCTAGTTGCAATTGGAATTGTTGAATTGAGAATGAAATTAGCATTCTTATTAAGTGACCATTTGTTTCTATTTTTGCTGTAGTTCCTGCTATGCCATCTTCTATATCACCTTTCCAATATTATGCAAAGATGCGGAGCCATGGTTTTGGATCTTTTCTTACAATTGTACATCATAAGCATCATCATCATCATCACAATGCAAGGAATAGAAGTGGGACCTCCGCCCCTAGACCAGCTTATCTGCTTCATCCACCAATGTATGGCCCAGAAGGTAGATGGTTTGTTAAAAATATACTCATGACTTTTGTAAATGCAATTGTGGGTTGGATTAGATATATATTATAGCTATGTTCATGCATTGCAAAGAGGTTGCCACTGATCTGAACCGTTCATTTTAAAATCATAATGGAGAAACCTTACTGCTACATGCAACAGGGATCACCATCTCTATGGCATTCACAGGAACGTGGTCTTGATATGAATTTTTCATGGAATAAAATATTGGTTGATATGTATCAATAGAACATGATACATTCCATTATTGGCCTTCCGATATTTTGATAATGTGACAAAATTACAATTTGTTGGCCGATACTGCCCCTCGAATTCAGATTAGTGAAAACAAAATTGTGTTATATATGGGCGATACCAATACTATTGCTATTGGTGCTGATATCGGTGGATATACTGATATTTTCATCTATGAAATTCAGTTCAATTTGTGTTTTCCAATTTTTATGCAATGTTTGTAGCAGGTATGTCCCCTACACGCACAGCTTCCCCATATAATCCCGTTTCTTTGCCTGGAAGTTGTAGCTCAACTGAGTTGGCACCGAGTATGATATAACAATTATCTATCCATTTCTGTATTTGTTGTCAACTTCTCGGATGTGTGATCTTAATATGATCAATTTTGTCCTTTATTCCATAATTTTCCAAATTCTCATGTTATATTTGCAGTGGGTATTAGCCGTGCACCTAATTCTTCCCCAGCTCGGCATCCAGTTTCTTCACCTAGAAGCCATGGCTCACCTATGCTATCAACATTACCTTTGGCCAATACAGGTGTGTGATGGAGCACATTTTCCGTCAGTCTGTAACTAAGAAGCGCTGACACTCGTTCCAAACTAGTGTGTTGGTGTCTGACATTATCGGACACAAACACTTGGTCGACACTCTTGGACACGTTGACCTAAGCCCCCAACACATTCGGCTATTTTGTAATTTAAAAAAAAAAAGATTTCTTAATAAAAAACAAAGAAAATTGTAGCAGTTTGATAATTTAGAAATAAATAAAACCCAAGCCCCCATTGTCTTCTATTTTTTTTACTATATAAGGTTGTTATGTCATCACTACTTTATATTGACTCACTTGTATACTTGTTCTTCTTGTGAATTTTTTTTTAGAATACGAATAAGAAATAAACATTTTTATTGATATTTAGTATAAAATAATGTTGTTGATAATTATATTCTGATATCTATAAATGAACTTTTGAATATTAGTCGATGTATTCCCATTGTATGATATACTAATTTTTAGAACAAAATGTGTTTATATGTTCGTATCCCTTGTTGGTGCCAATGATTAACTGATACTGTAAATGCAGTTTGCTTGTTGTTGGATTTTGTTTCCCTCTTACAAGGGCTAGGGCCTATTCTAAAGCCTTCTTTCTCACTGTTGATTCCTTCCATTAAGAAGACTACTCCACTGCCACCACCACTAATGGTACTACCACCTCCGCCTAGCACAGTACTCATAGTCCGGTGATTCGCAGTCTACCATAAATGTCTGGTCATTCACTATATGGATGAAAATATCAGTATGCATTTTGGTCATATCAGATAATATATCTTAATATCAAATGTATTAGACAAAAAAATTAATTTAAAAATTATAAGTTGGCAGAGTTATATTGACCAATATATGTTGCATCGGCCAATATGACAATATATCGCGATATTATTACGGTATTAGAAAATATTGGTATTGGAAGCCCCCACATCAATTTTGACAGCCCATATTTGCATCAATGGTCTACTATGATCTTATCAAATTATTGGTCATCTGATAACAACTGTGTTTGATTATTATTGTAGATTGCACATCAACAGTCTGCACAGACCCGATGACCTACAGCATTTCAGGATATCCCTGTGCTTGCGTCTGGCCAATTCAAATTAGACTGCGGATTGGTGTTTCCCTATATACGTTCTTCCCTTTGGTGACTGAGCTAGCTGCAGAAATTGCAACCAGCCTTTCACTAAACCAAAGTCAAGTTCGGATTATGGGAGCTGATGCAGCCAGCCAGCAGCAAGAGGAAACCTATGCTCTCATGAACTTAGTCCCAACCAACGGGAAATTTGACAAAAATACTGCTTTGTCAATCTATGAGAAGTTTTGGGATTCGCAAGTTTTGTTAAATTCCTCGATCTTTGGCGCCTATGAAGTGATATATGTTACTTATCCAGGTAAGATGTTTAAGATACTCTGCTTTATTTTTATTCTTGCTATTTATTAAGTGAGAACTTATCCTTTTGTGGTTCAATCAGTTGTTTCTTTGAACTACTCAACACAAAGAACATCTTGTCTAAAGTTTTAGTTACTAATTCCAATCATGGATTAAAATGTCTATATGAGCATCAATATTAGTCGCACTTATATCGTCTTGGCCAATCTGATGCAAATTTCTTTTACAAAAATGAATAAAATGGATTTGGGGGCGGGGGATACTAGCCAATATTTGGTATATCTATCAATATATTACTATTATGGCATGAACATTAGTCGATATATAGATCAATATCAGACATTTATAATACGAATTTATTTCTATATCGCGACAATGATATGATGCTGCATTGACAAAATGTCGTGTTATAGCGGTTAATTAAAGATATATTAGCTATTTTTCCACATATCTCATATTTTTCAATATGTACCAATATCAAGTTCCCATGATGCAAATATTTCAATATACCACAATTAAATTATAATATGTTACTGTATTAACAATATGTTATAATTATTGGCCAATTAAAGATACATTTATTTTCTTATATATTGCATATCGGCTAATATATATCAGTATTGAACTCACAGATACAAATATTTCTTGATATTAGAATAAAATCGTAATATATTGTCATATTAGCGATATGCCACAATATGTTGGTCAATCAAAGATACCCATCTTGACACAAGCACGACACATCATCATGAATTAACACTCCTATATCCGACTAGTTTTTAGGCAATACTAATTCGTATAATTCACAGTTAGATTCAGAAATAACTTTCCGGTGTAACCTCAATTTCCGAGCCTTTTTTTTTTTTTTTTCATTTCCTCTGTTATCTAAATATTCATCCCTTTGCTGTTTTGATCTAACAGGTCTTCCACCATCTCCACCCTCTTCTCTTTCAAGTGATGGCACTATAGCTTCTAATCCTTATCCTTCGAACGGCAACCCTGGAAGTTTACCAAAGCCTATAGGGGTTGATATACCAAGAAGTCAAAGGAAGGGGATTAGTAGAAGCTTGCTACTTGTGATTATTCTCTCATCGTTCACAGCTTTCACAATATTTATGGGGATTGCTTGGCTATTAATTTTGAAATACAAGCATTCTGCACATCATAAGGAAGAAGCTGCTCCATCGATAATATCGCCCGTCTCAATACCATCAGGTATTGCTGTTATCTTTGGACTTTCTTATGCTGTTTTGGAGTACTTTCTTTTCAATACAAAATAATTTGCATGGGTTAATATAACTGTTTCATTTGCTCCCATGTTGGGCAATACTCACTTGTATTTGACGACTTGGGAACAAAATTATTTTTTCCCTCATGATTACGTCAAATGTTCGTTATATACTATAATTTGAGAGATTTTTATCTAATTTTATCAACATTAAGCATGATAGATACCTTTCTAGGTTATTACCCCAGGACATTTGAGCTATATATGTTTTATATATTTACAAAATATATTGAATTAAGCTTATTAGAAGATTTGAATATATTTAAAACATGTAAATTTGAGATTTTAAGAGCGAAAGTAAAGCATTTTGTTTCTAATATTAGCCTATAAATATCTGCCCTGGTATCTAGATATCTCAATACTAATGCATATTAAATGATATTTTGTTCCATATATTCAAAGTAAATCAAGAATGTTGTGATTCTATTGATAAAAACTTCTTACTTCTCCGCTCAAAGTTCATTGTTATTCGGATGATAAAGTCAGCATTTGATCCGTTATGCCTTGATAGTTTTCTTCTCAATAATGTCACTTTTGTCTCTTGATATTTGGTTCTTCCCTGTAGTTCATTCAAGTTCTCGTAATTGTCAATTTGACAGGAGCTACTAGATCTCTTTGTATCGGGAGCACAGCCGGCACGACATCGATGTCTCTTATATCTAGCATCCCGACATTAACGGGTTCGGCGAAGATTTTCAGTTTGAGTGAAATTGAAAAGGCCACAAATAGCTTCAACGCTACGAGGGTTCTCGGAGAAGGCGGTTTTGGAGTTGTATATAGCGGCATATTGGATGATGAAACGAAAGTGGCTGTGAAAGTCCTCAAAAGAGATGATCATCAGGGTGGCTGCGAGTTCTTGGCGGAAGTCAAGATGCTTTGCCGTTTACACCACCGGAATTTGGTTAAACTGATTGGTATATGCGCTGAGGATCACATCAGATGCCTTGTCTACGAGCTCGTACCAAATGGAAGTGTCGAATCACATTTGCATGGTAAAACCTAAATTGCGGAACAAATCCCCCTATTTTTTCTTTCTTTTAAATTTAAAGGTAAATATTGTCATATGATAAGTTCATTCTATTGTGACCTAGAATTTTGAATTCGATTCACAGAAACGGTCTCCTTGCAGAGTCTTGTTATGGTCATTCCATTTATTCTGCATTGTAATTTCAACGATGAGGATTTCATTTGGACAAAGTAATGTTGGATATATCCTTAGAAAGATCAGAAATGATTAGTGTTGTAATTGCATGTACTCATAAAGAACTCAAGTAATATTAGCCATTTAAATTATCATGATAAAATTTTTACTTTTGGGAGTATGTTGGATTAAGACTGCACACTTTTAGGACCACACAACGTGACAGCTTTGTTCACCGAGCGGTTCTTTTTTTCTACTTCCAAAATTTTTGGCATGAAAAAATACTGACGACTCGGATTATGTTCGTGTAGGAGCGGACAAAGAAGTAGCTCCGCTCGATTGGGGAGCAAGAATGAAGATTTCCCTTGGTGCCGCTAGAGGTTTGGCCTATCTACATGAAGATTCGAGCCCCCCTGTTATCCACCGTGACTTCAAGTCGAGTAACATCTTGCTGGAATGCGATTTTACTCCCAAAGTTTCCGACTTCGGATTGGCTAGAGCTGCTGTGAATGACGGAAGCGCACTCACCTTGACACAAGTTATGGGTACATTTGGGTATGAACTCCTTAAATCTTCGTATTCTTCTACAAATTTAAAAAAGAGTGTTAATATAACGATAGAGTTGTTGCTAGTGATCATCAGGTCACCGATTTGAATCGTGAAAACCGTCTTTCATATAATGTAATGTAAGGTCACGTACGGTAAACGTAAAATTGGCTTTTAAACTTTTCAAACCTCACATAATAAGGTTCTTTGCACTAGTAATATTTCAGTTTGAAAACACATTTGCACTAGTAATCTTTTGGCATTTTGATATGGTTGCATTTTCTTCGACGACTATTTCGGGAAGGACGGCTACTATAGAGAGAATTGTAAATAAGAAATTGGTTAGGATAGAATGGTTGATCTAGGTATTTGTGATCTAGTAACTAGTATTAAAGAATTTTTACGTAATGGACTGGTTTAGATAAGTCTAACTAGAATTTGCATCGAAGATGGCATAGTGAAAATTAAAGGAAGAATGGAGGATTCGGGTTAGAATTTGATTTAATTGAATGAAATAGACTATTGTAAATTGCAGTATAATGGTATCGTGGGTGTGTCGTAGGCAACCGTAGCTGTGTTACGATTGTATCGTAAGTGTTACGTCTCCTTCAAATTCACAAATAATTGGCCAAAAACAACACATTTTGGTCCGTATTTTGTTCTACAAAGTCATGATAAGCAACAAATGATTTTAACACGTGAATCAAAAATATCAGTGTTGGTATTAATATTTGTAGTAGCCGTAAACGTATTAGGATATATCTGGTAATACGTATTTCCTTAAAAATCGATGAGAACCCGCTTATGACCCAGAGCCATCAAGAGTTGCGACCGTAAATTTTATTTTCTTGTGACCACATCAATGGCCTATCATATGTTAAATTTGGCGATCGTTAATTATCTGTTTATATATTTAAAAAACTTTAGTCTTTTTTTAAGATTTTAGCAGAAAATTAAAAAAAAACCAATATATATTTTACATTATTGGTTGACATATTGCATTTTAGGATGTATTTTTGATATTATAAATTTTTAGCTTTAAAATATTGTTAATATTAATATATATTTATCNAAAATATTGTTAATATTAATATATATTTATCGATAATTTATTGAATACATGCTTGTGAAATCTTTCCTCTCGTTAAGAAACTGTGCATCTTTTACAGGTATGTGGCCCCTGAATATGCGATGACGGGCCAACTCCTGGTCAAAAGCGATGTCTACAGCTATGGAGTTGTTCTTCTCGAGCTTCTAACAGGAAGAAAGCCGGTGGACTTGTCGCAGAAACCAGGCGAGGAAAATCTGGTTGCGTGGGCTCGTCCGCTTCTTTCGAGCAACGAAGGAATAGAATCACTCATCGACCCTGCTTTGAAGCCGACTGTTCACTTAGAGAGCTTCTCGAAGGTGGCAGCGATCGCATCAATGTGCGTGGAGCCCGAAGTCTGCCGCCGTCCTTTCATGGGAGAGGTTGTTCAGGCCTTGAAACTCGTATGCAACGAGTTTGATGATAAAGAGGAAGGATCTAGAAGCTTCCACCGGACAGACATTTCCATTGACATCGACAGCAAAGTTAGCGAAAATTCATTAGACCTTGAAGAATTTTCACCGACGCATCATCCCGTTCTCGGCTACGAATCGACTCCCGAGACTACGGCGGCGGCGTTCTTGGCATCAGATCTGGTGAGCACATCGGCGGGATTTAGAGAAGACGAATTTGCATCTTTTAGGCGGCCTTTCAACTCCGGGCCCCTGCGATTGGGAAAGAAGAGGAATTTCTGGCAGAGATTAAGGGGAATCTCCAGAGGTAGCGCGAGTGAGCATGGTTTCTCGTACAGTCAATTTCCAGGATCTCGCTGAGCTAAGAAACTCGCCATTTCCCGAAGAATCAACTTTCTTCCGGTGAATCAAGAATTCTATTTCTTCAGCACAATGAGATTTTGAAGTCGATGGAGATCGCAAAGCAAAAAATCAAGCCTGCTTGGCGACGAAATCTTGAGGAAGATCAACGGATTCCGAACAGAGTGTGAGAATTCAAATTGCCATTTTCTGCATCTTGAGCTCGTTTCGGCCTTTGAACAAATTATTCCTTAACCGTTGGATCCATCTTAGTCCGTTCATCTGCCGATTATGTTAGTTATTGGAGATCCAACGACCCGGATCATTCTGTATATCACAGTCATCCTATTAAAAAACCTTCCTTATTTTTTAAAGATAAAAAAAATAGTAATT
>JAODPA010156288.1:0-14573 GCA_025585075.1 Nepenthes mirabilis
TCCGGAGGGTTTCGAGGAGGGAGAAAGAAGAGAGGGGAGAAGAGAGGGAGATCGGTGTAGGGCCATCATCACTGCAGCCGTCAGAGATTCTGATGCTGGAAATGGAAGCCGGCGAAACCCATTCTGTGGTGTTATCCTCCATTTTATACATTGGTGTGAGTAGATAGAGGAATCATGAATCAAAGCCAAAATAGCTGTTGTTCGTTTGCCGCCTTTGTTAGAGAAAATCAGTGGAATTGAGGCAAATAAATCCTTCCATTCTCTTTGCGGATATTGATTTTTGTATTGCATGTACTGATTTTGGAAGAGATCGACTGAATAGGGAAAAAATGGGTGAAAGAAGCACGGTGATGGAGGAAGCCGTCGTCGGTTACCTGTGCCACCGTCCACCATCGTGTCATTGTTGTTGAGTGCTGCCACCAGGGTCATTGCCGTTAATCGTGCTGGAGTTGCCATTGGTGAAGGAGAGAGAGGCAGAACAAGATGCAATAGGAGAGAGAAAGGGAGGAGAGAGAAGAGGCCAAACCAGCAGGAGAGAGAGAGTCCTAATTTGGGTATTTTAGGGTATTCTTTCTTCAGATCTGTAAAGTATAAAGTTGAGACAAGTATCTGTAACCACTTTTTTTTTGTCTGATTTAATATTTACTATATTTTGGATACTATTTAGAGATTTTACTAACATACATATTATTTTTATACACCATATGTTTATTTCGTATATACATATATGTTTTACCGGTTGTGCGGTGGTTTTACATTGGTGTTCAAGATTTTAGGATTAAATGTATCATGAATTATATGTTATTTTTCAGTATTTAATTCCTATTTTATATCACCAAATATGCCCAACGTTTCTGCATAATTGAAATTTGAAAATTATGATTTATGATATACTTATGTTAAAGTAATGATTATTTGTATATTTGCTTTTTATGAAAAAGTATTTGTTCAAACCTATGACTTAAGTCCATATTAATATGAATGTAACGGACCGACTTTCCTGACCGAAATCTGACAGAGTTCCGACAGTAAAACGGTCATCCAACTAATACAACCCATACAAATAATCCCTCTACAAAACAATATAACAACACACATTCCAACACAGGATCCAAAAAGCCACTAAGCGACACGTGGCACCAACGTCATAATTTCAGGTATGACGTTGGCTCAGACAAAATGTCACTAAGTCCTCAGATAAACTATAAGTACCTGAGAAAATAATTACATCCAACATAAACAGCGGAAACTATGCTACGTATACGCTATCATCATGCATATACATTATTATACATATCCATCTCAAAATAATACAAAATGCTCCACAAATAGGCAAAATCACAAAATTCTGTCCACAAGGTTCTTCTATTAGGATCTGCAACCTAGTTAGCTCCTAAGCTCTCACTCTGCCTCATCAGGCATAAGGGTCTACTCATTTGGAGGAAGGAAAGCAGTAAGGGTGAGCTAATTGTTCAACAAGTGTATAAAATCAAAGGTAATAAAATGATATCCGTAATATAAAGCAGAGAGAGTGTATAAGAGTATAAATTATGAAGCGTGATCAAATACACTTGAGGAGTACAATTATCTTTAACTCTTACTTATTCTTTATTTAAGTACTAAAACATGCATAAACTTATTTTACTTCACGGACTAAGGGCAGTAGGCCTTACCAACTAACGAAATAGTTGGTCTAAAAATAAAATGTGTTTGTACCCATATATTCTAAAATGCTACCCAAAATTCTCAACTTTAATGTCTCGCGACAGATGGTGCCCGATACCTAGGACCAGAAAATAGATAACAAATATGCTACCCACGCAACTTTAACGTCTCATGGTGAACGGTGCCCGATACCTACGGCTAGAAAATAGACACACCACAGAACATCTCTTATGGTCCAAGAGCATCCATCGATCTACAACTATAATATCCCAAGGTATACAAAAGAATATTACCCATTATAATACATGGTCAAGATAATCCTTGAGTTTTTATTATAATATCGATGGCATGTCAGAGGATACTACCCTCTAAAATATAAATCCGTGGTTCAGGTTTCACAATTTCTTATTCTTTGATGGAAAATCTACCAAACCCTTTTTATAAAGTTTTCACTCTAGGAGAACGAATCATAAATATGTCAAATTGCGGTATTCCCTTCGGATAGTTTACAAAACTTTCATAATTCTTGATACGGCACAGATATTCATTTTTCTTATGAGTTCATGTCTCCACATACTTTTAATTATATGCATAAATAGTCATAAAGTTTAAAACATGTAAGAAATTCTTACCACCGTGAGCCAAACATAATTTTAGATCTTTCGGACAATAAATGCCTTCATAGTTATATGTAACATAATTTTCGAAACATCTACAAAATAACATACAAAATGAACATATGGATAATTATTTAAATTCATATTCGATAATATTTTTGGAACACAAAAAATTAATATATGCAAAATATATATACATAAATGCCAAATAATCGAAATACCCACATCTATAAAGTTAGAATTTCCAAGTTTTAAAACTAAATCATATACAAACCCTAATTTTCATGGGTAAAGATATTAGGGCACGGGTTAGGGTTTTTGAGTGTACAAATCCATATAAAACTATCAAATCGGATACCGAATTGATAAATTAACATATGCAAGGTATGAGATCAATATTCTAAAATCAATTCATGCATAAATCTTAAAATAAACGGATAAAATCGTTTCAGCGTGGGTCAGGGTTTCACATGCAAAAAAACGATCAAAACAAAGAAATCGGATATGAAATTCATATATGTGCATGTTCAAGTCATGGATAACATGAAAATACAAGCATGGATGGGATTATGACAAAAATACCCAAGGGGATCGGGATGAACAATGCGAAAAGAGAAAGAGAAGGATATAAGTATACTTATCTCGACTCGATTTATCACTTCTCCAACTAGCTCCAAGGCGGATTCAAACCTGTGAGCCTCGATCTCTCCTTTTTCTCTCTTCTCACTCTCTCTCTTCACGTTGGAAGGCCGCGAATTTGCCCGAAAGAAAACCCCCTTGGGTTTTAAATCTCAGGCTGGTACTCGAGCACCCAACAAGCACTGGCCCACTGACTCAAGCACCCATAACGCCACCTCGGGCGCCCGACGGGCTTACTCCAATGATTCATCCCACGGTCCCGAAACTAAAATTTTTCACATAGATTAAGCCAAATCTTGATTATATTATCTTAATTATCCATAATTACGATATTTAAAAATTGGTATATTATAATTCTCTCACACTTATAGAAATTTTATCCTCAAAATTTAAAAATTGGAAAAAAAATCCTTTCAGATTCTTCCTTCATATTCCTATGACACATCTTGAAAAAATGATCCTTCTTAGAAAATCTTAACCAAATGAATCATCATAATTTCCAATATCTAATGTTTTCTATCTAAATCTAGGTTGGAACTTTACCATAAGACAAATTTTTAATCTCTCACAAGGGCTTAATTCAATCATGTATTTATTTCGTCAACTATCGATGTAAGGGAGACTTCATGATAATCCACCAAATTTAAAAGCAACCCAAATTTATTGACTATTCTTCCGACTTAATTCAAGGCCTCGAACGAACTAATGAGCTTCTACTTTAGTTCATCTAAAGCCTCAAAAATGATTGTCCACTTGAATCCCCAATCTTATTTTGAATCTCTTGGCCATGGGCCAAACGCTACCGCTACGCTACTCCAATTGGCCATTTACTTATACACTAAAATCAACTTGCAATTCTTATCTAAGGATTCCTATCAAACACCTAGGCTACAAGACAACTATAGGCCTAAGAAAATCTCAAAGATATCGATATATCTAAGGCAAAACACATAATCCTCAGATTCAACCAACATAGGAAATATTATCGAAGCAATTACCCAAAAATTTTGGTACAGTTTTAAGTTACCATTAAAACCTCAAGACTCAAATACTAAGCAACTTATCATCCGTCGGCATACTAATGAGTCCTCCTATTCAACCTGATCGTATCATTCAAATTCGCGATAAATAGACTGTCTTCACTAGCTAATCTATAATTATTCAAACACCCAAAATCATTATCATTCTAACAACCCCGAAGCAAAATCACAAGGACTTCTCATCCGATAATTTCATAACTTCAATATTTTGAGTACAATTATGTCCCCCAAATTAAGGGCACGACGTCCCATTAGTTTTGATATTGGAACCTACTTGCAGTTCACCCTGCAACGTTCCCTACGAAGCATTAAAGACATATCCAACTTGAAGGTTCCCAATATCAAATCATTGGTACTAATGCTCGTTTTTCTTAGAAGACACCGAAATTCTTCTTCACATTTCTAAAGTAGATATACCCGCTTTCTTTATCGCATGATCGTCTGCTCCTTATGACACAAATATTTAGACCCTTAGAGTTATTAGATATTAATTATCTTTAAAAGCAACACCTACATGTTTCCAAAGTAGAGACCTCAATTACTAACTCCAAACTACAGGTGGAGTAACTCTGATCATGGACCTCTCTCCCACTTATCCAACGGCAACCACCCACATACGATGTAGGAAAAAATATAATCCTAAATTTTTTTTAAAAGTACCACATTCATGCTATCGAAGAAACTATATACCCAACATGACACTTCCTTTTATCAAACTCATATTCTCCCCCAATTGGGCACACGGCTAATTGCCTTCCTAATTTATGACACGGTCCTCAAACAGAGTTCATACATCTCCCATAATTCTATATATTCCTTGATGATGCCTTCACCAAATTGTCCGAAATGTGGCCAAAAGATCCACTTTATTAAATCTACTAAAGTACCAACGAACCTTCAAATCCAAATGGCATTACCAAAATTATAATGACCGCCTCTTTATCCTGAAAGCTGCCAAAGGCATAGCTTTTAATTATCCACAGTTAACAACACTATGGATACATATCGACTTTAGAAAACACCGAGCTCTTGCAATAAATCAAATAAATCATCTATTTATTCACAGTGCCTGCTAATCAAACCATTTATCTTCCGAACAACCTAAATCTCTAGTCATCCGCAAGTGACCTTATCAGTTCATATTACTTACCAACCTTAGATGTCCTAAAGCATCCCAAAGCATTACCTGACAAATGCTTCATTGATTCTATACGGAATCCTTAAGAATACTAGTGTCATCTCCGGCATAACCTCAAATTACTAATTAAAGGTAAATCAGCCTAATCTTTTCCTCTAAGAAATATTCTCAGTTGCTACATAGCCAAAACTTCTTAATGACCACAAGATGACTTCTAGGTATGGTCTCATTTACAAGATAAACTTAGCACTGATCCCCATAATACGATCTGTAGGCAAAATGATAATAATTTTCTAATATCTCGACCAATTTTGACTCATACTTAAAATTTTACAATCTAATTGTGAGACATAATATCCTTACCAACCCAATTCATACCAGCCTAGTGACTCACCAACCAAGTCATCATTAATATTATAACAAAGATCGATACCACAAGAATTGATTACATTTACGGTCCCAAGAAAATGTCTCAGACATCAATATAATTAGTGCAAGTTCTATGGTCCTCAAACAAATGAATAAAATTAGGAAACACAACGAAAATACAGATTCGGAATTTAAAAATAACACATGTACTAAAATACCAAAATCTGAAAACCTAACCTTCCATCACAGTGGATGGTACCTCTACACCTTATATCATCACCACAAAACCACGATCAAAGGCACCAAACTTCTTCACTCTCCAACCCATGAGATAAGGACAATTCTTAATCATGTGGTTGAACTATCTACAATTTAAATTATGCTCCCAAAATCTCATCGAGAAGATACTTATCCATAAAAAACATCCATAAACATATTCCCCAATATCTTTCTATCCTCTTGACCCATGACTCTTATCTCATTAGCTATCCATGTTTGGCTTCACCTTCTAACTTATATGAGGCAAACACTACCTTTTCTCATCTCGGACATAAATCACCGCAAACACTATTCCAATTCTTAGGACCTATATTTCAGCTTCTATAAGATCCATGACACCTAAAAGTTCAAGCACTTGATCATTACTATTAGATCGATCATAAATCGACATTCTTGGATTTGCTAACACTAGAAATCGACTCTAAGTCATCCCGACCTCGAGCCATCAATTCCACCTTAACCAACCCATTGGCCAAGTCATCCGAGCATCCCTAATCCTAATCCTCAGATCAAGATTAACTTAAGTTAATCCTCAAAGGTATCATTCTTCAACATCCCTTCTCCCGATTCTTGCCCGGACAAGACTTTTCAAGACCTTCAAGTCTTGTCATCCCACTGAACATATTCAAATACTCGACTTCTTAGTCCCATGGTTGACCACCTCTACATCTTGACTCTCGTCTAAGCAGCACAATCGGCAACAGATATCCTATCTGGAACAAGAATAATATGGGTTAGTTCATAACTTAGTTACTAATTAGAATAGTGTAAACTAGGTAATCAAATTTACCCACTAATTCCTAACTTAGTTCTAGCCAAAGTCATACATACTAAGACAATTAGAACCATCCGATCTATCTTAATCATCCTACGCCTTTATCTACTTATTCAACCTTTCTTACTCTAACCTAAACTTTTGCATAATATTCAGATCAAATTTAAGGCATCTTTTTCTCTGATATTAATTGTGATGGATTGTATTTTTAACCAAAATTCTAACAGAATTTCAGCTGTAATATGTTCATCGGCTAATATAAAAATCTATAAAATATCCTGTATAATATAAATCATCCATATCATCACAACACAGGATCCACAAGCCACAACAAACACATGCCATTAACGTCATAACTCCGGGTATGACGTTGGCTTTGACAAGATATTACTAGGTTTCTAAAATAAACTATATAAACCTCCGGAAGCATTTATATCCATCAAATACAGTGAAAACTAAACTATATGAACATCACCATTATATAAATACATCAATACACAAAACTCTCTCAAAATACAGAATAATCCATAAAATGGGGTACAATTCTACAAAAGCTAAATCCCCAAGATTATTTTCCAAGTCTTCAGCCTAGCCAAATTCTAATCCTTTATCTCGTCCTATCGGGTATAAGTTCGTACTCATCTGAAGGTAAGAAAAAATAGTAAGGGTGAGTTAAATGTTCAATAAGTGTAATATAATCAAAGGTAATAAATAATGTATGCAAAATAAAATAAAAAGGGATATATGAGCATAATGAGGATGCATAAATATAAATCATAATCAAATACACTTTTCAAAATACATTTATCTTCTCTAATTTACTGATCTTTCTTTAGGTTTCAAAATATACATAACTTCTTTACTTTGCGGATTAGGGCCAGTAGGCTTTACAAGCTAATGGACTAGCCGATCGAGAAATGGAATGTGCTTGCACCTACACATTCTAAAGAGCTACCCATAAATCCCAACTTTAATGTCCCGTGGTGGACGGTGTCAGATGTCAAGGCCAGATAATCCTTAAATTTTCACTATAATATCAATGACATGTCAAGGGATACTACCTTATGAAATATAAATTCGTGGTTCAGGTTTCACAATTTCTTATTCTTTAAGAAAAAGTCCGCTAAACGTTTTTACAAAGTTTTCACTTTGGGAGAACGAATTATAAATATGTCAAATTGTGGCATTCCCTTCGAATACTTTACATAACTTTTATAATTCTTGATACGAATATAGATATTTATTTTCTTATGAGTTCATGTTTTCACATACTTTCAATGATATGCATAAAAAGTCATAAAGTTTAGAACATATAGAAAATTCTTACCACCGTGAGTCAAACATAACTTTAGAGCCTCCGGATAACAAATGCCTTCATAATTACATACAACATAATTTTTAAAAAATATACAAAGTAACATACAAAATAAACATATGGATAATTATTTCAATTCACGTTCGATAATATTTTCCAAATACATAACATTAACATATATAAAATATATATACATAAATATCAAATAATCGAAACTCACATCCATAAAGTTATGATTTTCAAATTATAAAACCAAATCATACACAAACCCTAATTTTCATGGGTAAAGATGTCGGGATGCGGGTTAGGGCTTCCAAGTGTACAAATTTATATAAAACTACTAAATCGGACATTCAATTGATAAATTAATATATGTAAGGTACGGGTATCCATATTCTAAAGCTAACTCATACATAAATCTCAAAATAAACGTGTAAAATCGTTCCAAACGCAGGTTAGGATTTCACGTGCGAAAAATCGATCAAAAATAAGAAATCGGATATGAAATTCACATATGTGCATACTCAAGTCAAGGATAACATGGAAAATATAAGTATGGATGGGTATTAGAATAAAAATACCCACGGAGATCAGGATAAATAGTACAAAAAGAGAGAGAGAAGGTTATGAGTGTACTTACCTCGACTCGATCTATCACTTCTCCAGCTAGTTCCAAGGTGGATTCGAACCCAAGAGCCTCGATCTCTCCTTTCTGTCCCTTCTCCCTCTCTCTCTTCACGTTAGAAGGCCGCAAATTTGCCCGAAAGAAAACCCTCTTGGGTTTTAAATCTCGGGTTGGCACTCTAGCATTCGGGGGCGCTAGACCACTTGCTCGAGCGCCCGCAGCGCTGCCTCGAGCGCCCGCAGGGCTTACTCTGTCGATTCGTCACACAGTCCCGAAACTAAATTTGTTCACATGAATTAAATCTAATTTTAATTATATTATCTTAATTACCCGTAATTACGACATTTAAAAATCGGTACATTACAATTCCTCCCCCGCTTTTAGAAATCTCGTTCTTGAAATTTAACAAACCTCAAAATTTAAAAATTGGAAAAAAATTCCTTTCAGATTCATACGTCACGTTCTTATGACACATCTTGGAGAAATGATCCTTCCTAGGAAACATTAACCAAATGAATCATCCTAATTCCCAATATCTAATATTTTCTATCTAAATTTAGATTGGAATCTTACCATAAGGCAAATTTCTAATCTCCCACAAGGGCTTAATTCAATCATATACTTATTTCCTCAACCATCGATGCATGGGAGATTTCATGATAATCCACCAAATTTAAAGGCAATCCAAATTTATTGACTATTCCTTCGACTTAATTCAAGGCCTCAAATGAACTAATGAACTTTTATTTCAGTTCATCCAAAGTCTCAAAAATGATCGTTCACTTGAATCCTCAATCTTATTCTGAATCTCTGGGCCATGGGCCACACATTACCATTGCAATTTTCTACTTGGCCATTTACTTATACACTAAAATCTACTTGCAATTCTTATCTAAGGATTCCTATCAGACACCTAGGCTACAAGATAACTATAGGCCCATGAAAATCTCAAAGATATCGATATATTTAAGACAAAATCCATAGTCCTCAGATTCAACAAATATAGAAAATATGATCGAAGTAATTACCTAAATTCTAGTACAACCTCGAGTTACCATTAAAACCTCAAGACCCGAATACTATGCTACTTATCATCCCGTCAGCATACTAATGAGTCCACTTATTCAACCGGATCGTATCAACCAAGTTTGTGATAAATGGACTACCCCCAAAATCCTTATCACCCAAAATCCTTATCATTCTAACAACCCTGAAGCAAAATTACAAAGACTTCTCATCCGATAATTTCATAGCTTTAATATGTTGAGTACGATTCTATCTCCCGAATCAAGGGCAGGACGTCCCATTAGTTCTGATATTGGAACCTACTTGCGGTTCACCCTACAACATTTCCTACGAAGTATCAAAGACACATCCAACCCTTCCAATATCAAATCATCGGTACTAATGCTCGTTTTATCTCAAAAGACACCAAAATTCTTCTTCACATTACTAAAGCAGATTTACCCGTTTTCTCTGTCGTATATTCGTCTACTCCTTATGACACAAATATTCAAAACCTTAGAATCATTAGATATTAACTATCTTCAAAAGTAACACCTATAAATTCCCAAAGTAGAGACCTCAATTACTAACTTTAAACCACAGGTGGAGTAACTTTGATCATGGACCCCTCCCCCACTTATCCATGGGCAACCACCCACATATGATGTAGGAAAAAACATAATCTGGCATATCTTAACCAAACCTTTTGCATGGGCTCGTCGCGCACTTGTATGGTCTGGAGAAGCTTACTTGTCTTATAGTTTAGGTGCTTTATCTGTCTGTGGTTTCATTGCTTGTTGCTTTGTCTGGTTCAATAATACCGCTTACCCTAGTGAGTTTTACGGGCCCACTGGGCCAGAAGCTTCTCAAGCTCAAGCATTTACTTTTCTAGTTAGAGACCAACGTCTTGGGGCTAACGTGGGATCCGCTCAAGGACCTAAATCTTCCACAAAAGTACCATATTCATGTTATCGAAGAAACTACATACCCAAGATGACACTTCTTTTTATCAAACTCATATTCTCCCCCGATTGGGCACAATGCTAATTGCCTTCCTAATCCATGACATAATTCTCAAACAAAGTTCATACATCTCCCATAATTCTATATATTCCTCAATGAGGCTTTCACCAAATTGCCCTGAATGTGGTTGAAAGATCCACTTTATTAAATCTACAGAAATACCAACGAACCTTCAAACCTAAATAGCATTACCGAAATTGTAACGATTGCCTCTTTATCCCGAAATCTTTCACAGGAACAACTCTCAATTATCAACAGTTAACAACACTATGGATATAGATTGACCTTAGAAAACATCGAGTTCTTGTAATAGATCAAATAAATACCTATTCATTCACAATACCCGCTAATCAAACCATTTATCTTCTGAACAACCTAAATCTCTAGTCATCCACAAGTGACCTTGTCAGTTCATATTACTTACCAACCTTAGATGTTCTAAAGCATCCCAAAGCGGCACTTGATCAATCCTTCCTTGATTCTATATGAAATCCTTAAGAAAACTAGTGTCGTCTCCGTCATAATATCGAATTATTGACCAAAGGTAAATCAGCCTAATCTTTTCCTTTAAGAAACATCCTCAATTGCTACACAGTCAAAACTTTTTAGTGACTATAAGATGACTTCTAGGTGTGGTTTCATTTACTAGATCAACTTGGCACATATTCCCATAACACGGCCTATAGGCAAAACGATAATAATTCCCTCATATTTCGACCAACTTTGACTCATACTTAAAATTTTACAAACCGATCGTATGGTATAGTATCCTTACCAACCCGATTCAAACCAGTATGGCGACTCACCAACCAAATCATCATTAATATCATAACAAAGATTGGTACCATAAAACAAATCAACTCAATCCAACCAATTATATCTATCGTTCTAAGAAAATATCTCAGAATATTTAGCGTAAGTTTATGATTCTCAAACAAATGAATAAACTTAGAAAATACAACGAAAATACAGAATCGGGATCCCAAAATAACACGTGTACTAAAACACCAAAATCTGAAAAACTAACATTCCATTACAGTGGACGACACCTCTACACCTTGTACCATCACTGCAAAACAACGATCCAAGGCATCAAATTTCTTCACTTTCCGACCCATGAGATAAGGATAATCTTTAATCATGTGGCCAAACTGTCCACAATTTAAAATATACTCCCAAAAACTTATCAAGAAGATATTTATCCATAAAAATATCCATAAACATATTTATGGATATCTCTCTATCCTCGTGACCCATGGCTCTTATCTCATTAATCGTCAATAGTTGGCTTTGGCTTCAAACTCATATGAAGCAAACACTACCTTATCTCCTCCCGAACATAGATCACCTCAACCATTATTCAAATTCTCAGGACCTATCGTTCAACTTCTACAAGATCCACGACACCCAAAATTTCAAGCACTTGATCATTACTATTAGATCGATCATAAATCGACGTTCTTGGATTCACTAACACTAGAAATCAACTTCGAGTCATCTCGACCTTGAGCCACTGATTCCACCCTAACCAACCCACTGGCCAGGCCATCCGAGCAGCCCTAATCCTAGTCCTCGGATTAAGATTAACCTAAGTTAATCCTCAATATATCATTTTCAACATCCCTTCTCCCTGTTCTTGCTCGATTAAGACCTTCCAAGACTTTTAGGTCTCGCCATCCCACTCAATAGATTCAAATATTTAGCCTCTCGATCACATGGCTGACCACCTCCATGTCTCGAACCTTGGCTAGGCAGCACGATCGGCTATGGATATCGTTTTTGGAATAAGAACAATATGGGTTAGTTCATAACTTAGGTACTAATTAGAATAGTGTAAGTTAGACAATCAAATTTTCCCACTAATTTTCAACTTAGTTCTAGCCTAAGTCATATATACTAAAATAATTGGAACCATCCGATCTATCTTAATCATTCTACGCCTTTATCTACTTATTCAATCTTTCTTACTCTAATCTAAATTTTTACATAATATTCAGATCAAACCTAAGGTATCTTTTTTTCTGATACCAATTGTGACGTATCGTATTTTTAATCAAAAATCTGACAAAATTTCAACTGTAATATGATTGTCGGCCAATATAAAAATCTATAAAATATTATGTACAATATAAATCATCCACATCATCACAATATAGGATCCACAAGCCGCAACAAATACATGGCACCAATGTCATAACTTTGGGTATGATATTGATTCAGATAAGATGTCATTAGGTTTCCAAAATGAACCTTATAGACCTGCGAAAATGTTTACATCCATCAAATACAACGAAAACTAAGTTACATGAACATCAACATCATATACATACATTAATATATAAAACTCTCTCAATATATAGAATACTCCATAAAAATAGATATAATTCTACAAAAGCTAAGTCCTCAAGATTATTTTCCAAGTTTTCAGTCTAGCCGAATTTTAATTCTCTAACCCGCTTTATTGGGTATAAGTTCATACTCATCTGAAGGTAAAAAAAATAATAAGGGAGATTCAAATCTCAACAAGTATAATATAATCAAAGATAATAAATAATGTAAGCAAAATAAAATAGAAAAGGAATATATGAGTATAATGAGGATGTATAAATATAAATCATGATCAAATGTACTTTTTAAAATATATTTATCTTCACTGATTTACTAATCTTGTTTTAGATTTCAAAACATCAATAAATTATTTACTTTGCGGACCAGGGCCAGTAACCTTACAAGTTAATGGACTAACTAATTGAGGAATTGAATGTGTTTACACCTACACATTCTAAAGTGCTACATATAAATCTCAACTTTTACATCCTATGGTGGATGGTGGCAGATGCCTAGGACTAGATCATCCTTGAGTTTTTTTTTATAATATTAATGGTATGTTAGGGGATACTACCCTCTGAAATATAAATTTATGGTTTAGGTTTCACAATTTCTTATTCTTTAAGGGAAAGTCCATCAAACATTTTTACAAAGTTTCTACTCCGAGAGAACGAATCATAAATATGTCAAATTGTGGCATTCCCTTCGGATAGTTTACATAACTTTCGTAATTCTTGATACGGATATAAATATTTATTTTCTTATGAGTTCATATCTCCACATAATTTCAATGACATGCATAAGAAGTCAAAAAGTTTAGAACATAAAAGAAATTCTTGCCACCGTAAACCAGACGTAACTTTAGCGCTTTTGGATAACAAATGCCTTCATAATTACATGCAACATAATTTTTGAAAAATATACAAAGTAACGTACCGAATGAACATATTGTTAATTATTTCAATTCACGTTCGCTAATATTTTCAGAACACATTATATTAGCATATACAAAATATATGTACATAAATGCCAAATAATTGAAATGCCTACGTCAATAAAGTTAGGATTTCTAAGTTCTAAAACTAAATCATACACAAACCCTAATTTTCATGGGTAAAGATGTCAGGTGCGGGTTAGGGTTTTCAAGTATACAAATACATAGAAAACTACCAAATCGAATATCCAATTGATAAATTAACATACGCAAGGTACATGTATCCATATTCTAAAGCCAATTCATACATAAATCTTAAAATAAATGTGTAAAATTGTTCCGGGCGCAGGTTAGGGTTTCACGTGCAAAAAACCGATCAAAAATAACAAATCGGATATGAAATTCACATATGTACATGCTCAAGTCAGGAATAACATGAAAATACAAGTATGAATGGGTATCGGGATAAAAATATCCAAGGAGATTGGAATAAATAGTACAAAAGGAGAAAGACAAGGGTATGAGTATACTTATCTCGACCCGGTCTATCACTTCTCCAACTAGCTCCAAGGAGGATTTGAACCCGAGAGTCTCGATCTCTCCTTTCTCTCTCTTCTCCCTCCCTCTTCACGTTAGAAGGCCGCAAATTTGCCTGAAAGAAAATCCTCTCGGGTTTTAAATCTCGGGCTAACGCTCGAACGCTTGACGGCCGTTGGCCCACGGGTTCAAGTGATGGCCGCTGGCCCACAGGTTCAAGCGTCCATAGCGCCGCTCCCGGAGCCTAGCGAGCCCACTTTGCCGATTTGTCCTACAATTTTAAA